>JBCJKH010009437.1:37514-54346 GCA_039877255.1 Loriculus beryllinus | reverse complement strand
CCCCCCCCCCCCCCCCCCCCCCCCCCCCCCAACCCATAAAACTACCTAAGAAACAGAAAACACACACAAGGAATGAATTTCCAGAGTTACGCAATGGGATCTGTTATCAGGTACAGGGGTCAGCACACTGCAGCTACAGGTGCCAAAGATATCACACAAAGATTTCCAATGGCCCCCAGGAGGATGGGGAAGGAGGAGCAGCCGTGCATCTGTGAGAGGCAGCTGCACCCTGCTCCCACCAAGCTCAGTGCCGAGGGGAACCAGGAGCTGAGCGTGCCTCTTGCCAGGACCCATGTCCTTATCTCACGCCAATCAGCCGACGGGCAGCATTTTGCCTAGTTGAGCAACACTGCTTGGCGCCCAGAGACTTCCTTCCTAACCCTGTTTTTAAGTTGTAATTTGGGAAAGCAACTGCTGCCCACTATGCCGCTGTGGGCCCACTGGGTCGGCGACTAGCCTGGAAAGGTGAGCTTTTCCAGAAGGCTCCAAAATAGGGCTCCAGGGCTGCCTATGAAGGACTGGAGAGGGAAGCAGGACGGGAGGCATGCTGATAGAGGAATGCTAGTGTTTTTGATGGATGCCTGCTGGGACTGAGAGCAGCAACCCAGGACAGTGAATAAATGCTCATGTGCCCAAGGCAGCAAGCGACAGAGCAAATACCCTGCAGCAGAGGTCTGGGCTCAGAATAGCCTTAAGTGATGTGTCTGGGAGCCTGAGCCCAACAGGCAAACTGTGAATGTACTGGTCTCAGTACATTGGCCAGCCCCCGATGTCCTTCCACTTCACATAGCCGTGCCTCCAGCTTGCCTTGCAGCCCTCTCCTCCTCCTTACCTCCTCTCAATGACCCCCTGTGCTAAAAATACCCCCCTGCAGCACTTGGTACAATAGATAAGCCTGGCAAAGCTCTTGTGGGAGACGCTGTGGCTTCACATCTGCTTGTTAAAAATATCACATATTATTTAAAAAAAAAAGTTTCTTGTGACTAATTTCAACAGCAAACCATATGGTCTTTTTACTTCTCCTGCACTCATAATAATTAAATGGCTAATTTCCCCTCTTAAACTACCTTCGGCCCACAGAAAGAAACAAAGGAAATCACAGCTATTCAGCTACAAAACATCTTGTTAAAGCACAGCAAAGAGTTATGCAATTAACCCCACAAAAGCCGGAATTTCACAGTTATATCTAACACTCCGAGTTAACAAGAACAGGCTTTAAATTGAGCCTTTTTTGTTGTTGTTTCTGTTTGCTGGCACGGCAGTCACAGTTAAGGTCAGGTGTCAGACCAGATTTAAGCCATAAATGTCTGTTTCCTTGTTTTTTGTGAACCAGAGTCAGCTCCTTATTGTGATTTAAATCAGCCGCTGGATGCTTTGGAGGAGGCTTCCATTAAACTGGGGAACAAAGAATATGATTGCTTTCAGAGCACAGACGCCTGCGTATCTCCCGGTGCATTGTACGTGCTGCAGCAAGAGCCCTTGATGCTGGTGTGCCGTGTGCGTGACCAACGCGTTTTATAGCTTCATTTTGTGGCTGTTTCAGGGCAGCTCAGGCCCTGCCAAAGGCAACTGCCAGCTCTTGCCTGCCATGGCCCGTCCAGCCCAACGCTGCTCAGCCGTGCTCCTCTGTCATCCACCTGCACCAGAAACGTCTGATTCTGCAATCCCGCTTGGAATTGCCCAAGAGCAGTGGAATGCTAGAGATTTTTAAGTTATTTTTTGCGAAGCAGCTGCGATGGTCCTAGAGAGTTTATTAAATTGGCTGAAAAGGTATTTGAAGCAGAGAAGTAGTCCTTCATGCTGCAGACTCAGAGCAAGTCAAAAAACAGCAAAGGAGACCATGCTGCAGACTGATACTCCTGAGTCAGTCTCTGAGCATCATCTCTTCTTACAGGGTAAGCAACTCAGCGGTTGCCCCCAAAGGTGGCATCTTTGCCGCAAAGCCAGAAGTGCTTCTGTTCTCTTTCTGTTATGTTCCATTTCCTCCTGTTCCTGGTTAAACAACCCCAAGGTCTGCAGTGTGCGATGTATCAGAGGAGCCCGGGAACCCCTGTGAGGGACACCAGGATGCCGCATGAGGACATGCCCCCTGTACCCAGCCAAGCGATGAGCTCTGCTAGAGGAGCAGCAGTTTCACAGAGGAGGATGCTGGTGATATGGTACGATGAACAGCAGTGTAATTGCATTCAATGAGACAGAACAATGTTTCTAAACTTGATGGTTTAGGTGAGGGTGCCCGTTCACCTGCTGTATTGGAGTGCTCAGATTGGCACTTAGGAGACTAAAATGGATATTTGGGTGCCTAAATGCCTGTCTAAAAATTAAAATTTAGAACTGGGTGCCTTCATTTAGACAATCAGGTTTGAAAATTAGAGTGAGTGATTGCATGCCTGAGTATAATTTACAGCACAGACTCATTATGGATATTTTTATTGTTTAAGAAAATCCTTCCTGATTGGCAGTGGGGCAATGACCAGGACTGTAAAGACTGAAGAAAACTGTGAAGGTGCTGGGCAATTTTCTTGATAAGATGAGCCACTAGATGACACTTTGCATAATATTATAATGGCTTAACATTTCCATGCTACATTTTAATTTTCTAGCTTGGTAAGCCTATTATAGGCTGGTGCCAGGCAGCCCACAGACCATAAAGCTAACCAGGGCCTTGCTAAAGTACCTGCCTTCCTGATAAGGTAGGTGGCCTTTAGCTGTATTTCAGCCATCTAAACAGCAGAAGGAAAATAGACAGCAGAGGGAAGAAATAAGCATAGAAAGGATTACCACACGGCAAAAGACAGAAAGGGAGGGAGCTGAGAACTGGCTTGGGGAAGATGTGGTGAAGAGGAGGCATCACACATGGAGGAAGGGCTACAAGGTGGGACACCAAGAGATAAGGAAGGGTAAACAAAGTAGCAGTGGGGTCTGAAGAGGTAAAACAAAAATGACAAAAATGGGATTGAGAATGGGAAGGAAAAGGGTAGTAGAGTTAAGGAAGATGCAGAAGAGCAGAAGAGAGAGGAACAGGAGAGTGCCACTTGGCAAGAATTAGAAGCTAATTATCCACTCAAATTCCACACAAAAAACCATATAGCAATATGAAATGTCAGTATTTCAGTCAGGAAAAATGATCCTCATGTTTTCCCAAGCGGCAGCCTTCAAAGCCAAAAGAGAAGAATGAACAGGGGAGACCAGACAACACGATTGTGTGTTTCAAGTTGTTTTCTTACATTTCAGACAGTTTATTTATGTATTCAGCTTTAAATATAAAACCATAGCACAATCAGAAGATGTTCTATGAGGTACATTTGCCACTGATTAGAGAATTGAATTTAGAAGGAGATGTAGCTCTCTGTACAAATAGAAAATAGCTGATTCAGATTTCTTACATTACACTATTTATCTATCCCTATTAAAGAAACAAGTCCACAAGTCCACTGGAATTTTCTTGACCATTTATCTGCATTTCTCCCTGTGATGTAGATCTAAGTACTGCATTTTTTCCCCCTGGACTTTCTTTCTTTATGCTCCATCTGGGGAATGACCAAGAATGTAAGCTTTATCAGAAAACACTGCAATGTGCAAGATTACCTATACCAGCCCATTTTAGGTTGGGCTGGTTTTGGGGGGATTTTTTTTATTTATTTTATTTTAATTCATTTTCTGAATGACTTGTTAGTATTTAGTAAAAATAGTTAATTCCTTTAAGTTGAATGTTTTACATGAAAGTGCATGACAGCCATGCTCAGTGGAACTGCAAGCATCAAGGGAAGCTTCAGTTCATCCTGCCAGTTAGTTAGCAGCCTGTTTGCAACCACTGGTATTTAAGCAGAGCAGACTAGATGGTGTTACAGCTCTGCTATAGCATCCATGCAGCACAAGTCACTAAAATACACAGATCCTGAAGATACTTGATGATTTCACTCCCAATGTGTTTGGCCCTGAGTGTAACCTGGAGAAATGTGTATCTGTGTAGGTAGCGTTTTGAGAAAGCAAATAAATAGGTCATATACACTGGGTGAAAAAGGCTGTTCAACCTACTCTCCACCCCCTCCAGACTCAGGAATCTCCAATTCTCAGGATAGTTGCAAGAGAGTCCAACAGATTTTCAGGAGCAGGAATACGTGAGATATTTGAAATAGGAAAGGAGCAGATCAAACACTGAGGAACCTTTTTCTTCCTTTGCTCACTGCCTTTTGTTGCTACCTTTGCCTAGCGTAAGAGAAGGCTAGTTTAATATTACAACACAAGACAGTGGTCATAGAGGTGCTGTATAGGTAATGCTTACTGATGACTTCTGACCAGCAAAGAAAGTCAGTTAGTCTAAGTGCAAATGGAATTTTTTAGCTTTTCTTGGCTGTTGAGGTGTCTCATGTTTCTGCTGTGGCTCTTGGGAATATCCTGCTTAGAAACCAGTCACATAACGATACCAGAAAGAAATGACTTTCAGGAGTGTGAAGACTCAAAGAATTAGTAAATGTGTAAATCCACAGATGGTGGGAATGCAGCACCTTACTGTCACTTACAGATGCTAACAGAAAATTACTGGGTGTAAATGGATCTCTAATTATAGCCCACTCCTCCAAAGCTAACATATTGCCAACATTAGCTTCACAAAATATTTTCACTTTCCCCTAGGGATACCTACTTCTGCTTTGGAAATAAGAAATAGAAGTTGCTTGGAATCTAGAACATGGCAAAGTCATAACAACAGAACAAATTAATTTAACAATGAGATTGGTCATTTTTAAAGGGGGAAAATCAGTTTACAATTTCCATCTGTCCCCATGGAAGTCAAAATATGTTTTGACTTTCACATCTGTGTCTGACAATCATAATCCATAATACAAACAGTAATAAAATTTCCCTGCCCTATGACAAAGAGGAACTCAGAAACACAAGGAAGTGTTCATTAGTTCCCTCTCCCACCTCACCAAATGCATGTTTAAGAGATATTGCTGCCATAGATGAGCCCTGCAGCATCTAAATGCATTTACTCCTTAAAATGTGATTCCTCAACATGGAAAACTAGGAATGCATTACTGTCACAACACATAGCATGTTTGGCTCCTTCTCCAAAGGTTGGTATCCAATTTCTGCACAGAATGTGAGGCAAGTACATAGCTTCACAGCCATTCCCTGCAGCCATTGAGTGGCTTCTCCAAACTACTCCTTGTTCTAGAGCAACTGGAGGTCTTTGTAACTTGAAGTCTTTGCTTAAAAGATACATACAGCCATTCCCAGGGAATGGCAAGTCAAAAGAGAGAACAAGGTATAGGTCATTATCCAAGCAAACACTACTAACGGTTTTCTTCTATCAGCACTTATATTTGCACAAGAACAACAAAACCAAGTGGCATACAAACCAACGGCAAAACTGTAACTCAGGCATATCCCATTCAACTCCAGTGTAGAAAGTGACAGCAGAAAATCTTGAAATTCCTAAGCTGAATTTTTCCTGTTACATCAAGGCTAAAAGTTTTATTTTTATATTGATTGCCTCTCGCATTCTGAGGTCCTTGAACGAAGGGCATTTTATAAATGTAAATTTGATGGACTGATACATTTATATTCATGAGAACATAGCTGGAACTAAGCAGGTTAGTGTTAGTTTACACTCCAATTTTGTTAACAATAATCAGGAAAAGGAGGGATTAATGGCTCACCCTTATAATCTAATCATATCAATGCTATCCACTAACCAGGACAATACAAGAACATACCTGTTATGTCAGGCTTGCATAAGCAGTGATTTTCCAAATCCACAGTTAACATTTAGAAGACATTGTGTGAGTTTTGGAATTCATTTTCACCTGTCATTTGCTGCAGAAACTTATATGTATAGAAACATGCAAACAATTGAGGGTTCATATCACGGAGGGAATAAACTATGAATGTGAACAAAAGACAGATGAATTTACACAACTGAACCATCGGTGGACAGCAGGCATTCATGCCATAGACAAATATAAAATGAGAAAAGAAATTGTAATGCAGCTGGGTTCAAGCCTACTTGCCTAGGCAAGGCTCAGAGCAAAGTGTTTTTACTCCACTTGCTAAGCACCATGGAAAGCATGGTAACCCCCCAGCAGCAAAATCCGTGCTAAGAGCCTTCCACATTACATAGCTACTCCTGTGGTCCACTGACAAGGCTTGTCGTAGGAACACTGACGTACACCATACATTGATATTTTATCACCCAGGCTGTCTAACCTTGTCTGGAGCAGAAGCATGCACGTAGTGATAACATGGGAAGTTGCTAGCACCTTGTCTGCTTTACCGGCCAATGCTTGCATGGTGGTCCTACCTCTGATTGTCTCAGTGTTGCTATCACTGGCAGCAGGACAACAGTAGGAGGTTTCGCAAGCAATATTGTCCCACTGTACAATCTCCAAACTGATCGTTTTCTTCAGCGCAAGTTGTCTTTGTTTTGAATTGAACTAGCATCTAACCCAACTTCCCCTGAAGTTGTTGTGTAGGAGACAGGTCTTTTGCCTCTAGCTGGAGATAATGCTTTGACCACTGCGGGGAGGAAATGTACATCGAGCCTGACATCTGTCAGAGCCTGTAGCCCTCTGCTTGTCTGTGCCAGGAAATGCAGTCCAATTTCTACGCTCCTGTGGTCTAACTGACAAGCTGATTTCTTAAGCCCCTTCATAACTCTTGATGCTAACATCCTTCTTTCTCAGGGACGTTTCTTACAAATCAACATGATATCGAAACTCTGAGGCTGGAGCTGTGAAGGTGACAGTAGTTCCTGTTCTGATGCTTTTAGTCCCAGTTTTTACAACGGCAGCAGGGATGTCGGCCACCATACGTATTGCTGCTGCTCATCCCTTCACCAGCGCATAGACCAGAAAATGGCTTTAGCTTGATGACACCATAGTAAAAATGCAGCCACCCTGACAACCTCAGGCCTTTGAGAGCCACTGCCATCCGCACAGTTACACAAGAATTAATGAAGTAGTGGGAAATGAATATCTGTGTGTACCTCATCTTGTATTATATTACATTAGTGCAAAAAATGGCCCAAGTGACCTCATGGAGCACTTGTGTGATGAGAACACCCTTGTGAAGCTACAGCTGTTTTGAACTATTAAACATTCATAAGCCAGACATGATTTCTCTGCGAAGCTTCTGCTAAATGAGTGGCTATGTATTGCATTAGCATTCCCAGATGCCCTCCCTCGGCTCAAGCAGCCTGGGGGTAAAAAGGCAGAAAGGCTCTGGGATGCACTTCTGTGCCTGAGAACTGCAGTGCAAATCACCCTAATTGTTTGTTAGATGAACAATGATCACTAATTAACATTGTTAAAATGTCATCAATGATCACTAATTAACATTGTTAAAAATTTGTTAACAAAGGAAATTTAACAATATCTTAATTAGGAAGGATTTCTAATTTGTGATATAGAGCATGTTAGACAAACAAGGCACAACTCTCCCTTTGTTTTTCAACTCTGCAGCAGGAGAGATTACATGATATGACACAACACATTTTGCATTTGCCGTTTATCATTCTACGTCCTCGACACACTTCTGCTGTATAATTACAGATGGGGCTAATTTTACCTGTTATTGTTTTCCCTGTAATTTAGAGAGAATAGGCCACGTTGATGCTACGTGATTTAGTCTGGGGCATTCTATTGGCTTTTTGCCACAGGACTACTGCTCACATGTTACTGCAATGAAGTGCATGCATTGCAAAATAAGAAGAACCTTTTCAGTGTTTTAATTAACTTAATGATACGGTGTGAAGGTAGCAGCTTTCTTCAGGCTTTCTTTTGTTAAATGTAATTTATCCACAGCCACTGACCTTTCAGGGCTGTGTTCTACTTCAACACCACTGTGCATTGTTGGAAAAAGTCCCCCCCCTATTATCTATTACTTAATTATTAAAAAGTGCCTACTCTGTTTTCATAAATTATCTGTGTATCAGCAATGTCAGCTCAAGAGGAAGAAAGACACACATGCAAGCAGGCTTTGGAGGTTATGAAGCTAATTATTCCTGATGGAAAATAAGTAATAAATTAAAAAACCTGAAGATACTTCAGACAGAGACTGAAAAGAGTTTGAGATCTTCTGCAGCACAGATGAATTGGCATGCTTGCCTCAGTTATACACTGCCTGGCAAATACTCCAACTATCTGACATTGCTCCTGAAGGGAGAGTATTTACCACATAATGCCAAAGTCTACCTCTCGTGGACTCCTGTTACCAGCACAGGGGAACTTTATTTGCCTGTTTTGGTGGAAATGTTGTGCAAACCCTGCTTATAAGGAAATACAGCTGAATGGTTAAGGCTCTGCTTGGGTTTATACATAGGAATATAAAGATTTCCTATGCTCTTCAGCGCAGACTTGCCCTTCTGGTCTAGGCTCTAATTCCATATGTTGAGTGGTGATCACCTGCCTGGGTGATGGATCACCCGGCTTTTCTCCCTTCACGAGTTGCTTCAGCACATTTTCTTTCTTTATAGTCCTTCCAAAGGACAGAGAAAACCAGGATTCACTTTGTATGGAAATAGTCTTTGGGGCTTCTGCCTTCTCCCCAGACATGTTCACCATCACTTCAAAAGCAACCAGATGGGGAGTGAGAGATATTCTTCCTAAAAAACACTGCTCACCTTCAGATTGCCCAGGAACACTGGAAAAAGTGTTTGATTCCTTGCAGACCCCACCTGTATCACCCAGGCGTGTTCAGCCCACAGAAATGCACATTACATACACCCATAGCATGCTGCTCATGCTCAGGGTGTTTTGAGAAGACTCCATCAGCCCCTAGACAAACACTTGCAGACTGAGGGATGTCCCATTCCCTACATCAGTGAACGCTCTCACACGTGAAATGGGACAACTCATTAGCCCTAAGTCAGCTTGAATGGTTAGAACACTTCCAGAAAATTGCAAACGTGGCATCAAATTTTCCCCCAGGTGGAAGGGGAGTCAAACTTCTGATGCTCCCCTTTGCTTGCCATACAAGTGCCAATCACTGTGCCTGGGGTTTCACCGAAGGTTTCCAGTCCCATGGGATTTTTTTTCAGATTTTGGCTTAGCAAGGAGTTAAAAAGCTAAAATTCTGTTTTAAAAGTTTAAATTTCTGTTTTAAAAAGTTAAAATTATGTTTTTCTAATTCCTCGATTGCTTGGGGAACAAAGCCATTAAAATTAATTATTCTCAAGGTTTTGTCTTACCTTCCTAAAGCGTTACTGGAAATTTAGTAACCCCTGTTTTCTTAGGAATGACATTGTTTGGCTCCAGTTATGTAAGGACACTTGCTTTTTTCCCTTCACTCCATGCTTATCTCACTCTCATGAAACACATTGCCTTGATATTCACAAAGCCCTTCTGATATTTGTTCTGTTAGGTCTTCTAAAAAAAGACCGTACCTTTTTTAGGCCATTGTTAAAGTACTGATGTACTTTTTCTAGAAGCTTTTTCAGGCTTATTTGACCATATAAGTACTAAACCCAATGCACATTGTTGCTCTAATTTGGCCTCTGAGAAAGCTTTTTCATTTTTCAATTTAAAATAATATAATCTGAAACTCTGTTCTTGACATATCCTGTTTGCCAACTAATCCTTTTCTGCTTCAGATGCTACAATTATATTCGGGCATAACTCTGAAAGGATATTCCAAAATTTTAAGTTTGCTGCAATTAAAAGGGTCCTTCACACACAAGACCATGTGCACATCATTTTTATTCCTGTCAGGTTCACCACCCCTTCTGTATATCTCAGAATCTTCTAGCCAGTTTCCAAAGCTCTCCTCTGACTCCCTGTAGTTTACTACATGACCTCTCATTTACTTCTTCCTCTTTCACATGCCCCTTTTCTGCAACTGGGACTGCCACCTCTTTGGCCATATGCATGATGGAGGTATCCATCTTTCCAGCTAGATGAACTGTCTTTATTTAAACAGATCCTCCACAAACATACACAGTTGTGACATTTTTGCCAAACGATAGGTGTGCTGGGTCTTAAGCATTCAGAAGAATGTTTTACGTTGTCCTCCAACCTCATACCTCATACCAGTTTCACTGGTCTGTTCCTACCTATCTTACCCTAGCTACAGGTGGCAAAGCCATCAGTGAAAAGCTGTTCGGAAAAAATATTCACTCTCTTTCCCCTCATACCTGTGCTTTGGGCTTAATGCAGAAATACAGGAAAATTTTAGCAAAAAAAAAAGAAAAAAAATATTATATGAAATACATTATCACAGTATAGCTACTGAAAGGATATTTAGAATATGGTTTGAAATTAGACTTTTCCTGCTGCCCTTTGAATTATTATTTTTATGGTTAGCACATCAAACTCAGTTACCTTCTTCAAAGTCATTTTACACTGTCATTGCAATTCCTGTACATCACAGATGAAATTTAGTGCTGATTCTTAATATGATACATTAATTACATTATCCACAACACACGAAAGTACACAGAGGCATGTATGAACATCACACTGATCTTCCAGAGTTCCTCTATAGGAACCTGAGGGTTTACCTCAGCTGCATTGTAAGTTTTCTGTAATATAACCTTGCTTTTTTGTTATATATGAACCCTGTAATACTTTCTATTGCCAGGATTTTACTTTCCCTTATATTTTAGTGATCAAAAATAACACTGAAGTACATTAGTGCACAAAACTGCAGTCTCTGAGAGTAGGCATTTTAGGTCTATTCAGAAGTAAAGAACTGATGTATTACATATGCATACCTAACACTATTTTACACAGTATTGTTAAATCTACATGATGCAGTTCAGACTCTTCAGGAAACAGATAAAAGATTTTTTGTTTTAAACAAGTAACTACTGTAGCTGTCAGTTTTTTCCCTTTATGCCCAAATAGGGAAGGAGACAGGAAGAACACGAGATCTTTCTTTCTCCCACATTGCCAACATTTCCAAAAACTTCAAATAATTGTACTTTAGCAGGAAGAGGTGGGTGAGATTGCTGGGCGAAGGTGTGTAGTGCTAAGATTGGCAGCAGCATCTAGCATTCCCCCCACAATACCAACACATGCCTTCTTAAGGGAACTTCACAGTAGCAAAGGCAGCATTTGCAAACTGTTATTTCAACAGAAAGAAGGGAGAATATATTTCAGCTCCTTTCACCAAGCTCCCTAATGTACCCCATACACAGTTATCATCATAGAAATGTACTGAAATAAAAGATAGCATGAACACAATGGTTAATTATAAGATGATAAAACTATGTAAGAATAAATGGAAGGTAGTGATAATGTGCCTGAAAAAAAAGCAGCATATGCACACATTGCAGACAGATGGGAAAAATGCCATAGAAACTACTAGGAGGTGATGTAGGATGGCAATAAAGGTTCATCTGAGTCATCATCAAGCACAGGTGGTGTAGGAACAGGGAAACAAAACAGTTTCAGGTGCAACAGGTTGTATTCCACTTGAAACAGAAAAGGAAATAGCAGAGGTCAATGAGCACTTTAAAAACAACACATGAAATTAATGACTTAATTTGCTTTTTGTGTTCATACATTTCTTGATGGACTGTAATTACCTTGGTAACATTAATCTTCAAGCTTCAGTTCAGGTTCTGATCTATTTCTAACACAAGGGAATTATCTATATACCTTTTCTACCAATTTAGAAAGATTTTTAACTGTTGTCTGTCATTCCAAGTTTGTACCATCTTCTGTCTTCCTCTGCTCTTCTTCAGCAGAAGCAACCTCAGGTAACTCTCTTGAATACCTATCTTTTCTCTTTCACCAAATGCAGCTTTCCATCCAAGGCTTATCCTTTGAGCTACACCACCATCCTCCTTCTCAGAACATCCGGAGCTGTGAGTGCATCCCTTCTGCATGACTTTCCAAACACCATTAATTGACTTGCTGGTTATCAAGTCCCATGCAACAAGAATGTTTTCCAAGACATGTCAGATGTTGAAAATCTCCCAAAACTCACTCAACCAGTGTCTTATTTGCCTTGTTTATCACTCCAAGTAATTGCACCAACGTTTGCCATAAATAAAATGTTTTAGAGTTAGCAGCTGCTCCTCAGGCTGGCTGTTGCCTATCTGGGGTATTGGCAAAAATGCAACTTGGGCATTTGGGTGCAAATCACCTGGATGAAATATGTGGACAAGTGTGTTACTGAGGATCACCAAGGTTTGTAACACTGGAAATAGTGGAAACCACCCACGCTTTTTTATTTGAAAGCTAGTGAACATGTGGCCCATGTATGTCACATAGGCCTTAAATACCCTTGGGGGTTTGTGGGTGGGTGCCTGCAGCATCACCCCACAACATTAAATCTGGGATGTGTTTTGCAGCCTTTGGTCCTGGCACTCATTTCTCCCATAAAGGGATAAAGGTTCTTGGTAGTACGGGTTTTCAAAAGAGTCCTTCTTCAGCTGTAGTCATAGAATCACAGAATGATTTGGGTTGGAAGGAACCTTAAAGACCATCCAGTTCCAACTCCCTGCAGTGGGGAGGGACAACTTCCAATAGACCGGGTTGCTTAAAGCCCCATCCAGCCTGGCCTTGAACACTGCTAGGGATGGGGCAGATACAACTTCTCTGGACAACCTGTTCTAGTGTCTCTCTACCCTCATAGTGAAGAATTTTTTTCCTGTTATCTAATCTAAATCTGCCCCCAATTTAAAGCCATTCCCCCTTGTTCTGTCACTAGATGCCCTTGTAAAAATTGCCTCTCCAGGCTTCTTGCAGGTCCCCTTTAGGTAGTGGAAGGCTGCTATAAGGACTCTGAAGCCTTCTCTTCTTCAGGCTGAACAAGCCTAACTCTCTCAGCCTGTCTCCATAGCAGAGGTGCTCCAGCTCTCTGATGACCTTTGTGGCCCTCCTTTGGACTTGCTCCTAGAGCTCCGCATCCATCTTGTGTTGGGGGCCCCAGAGCTAGAAGCAGTGCTCCAGGTGGGGTCTCACAAGAGCAGAGTAGAAAGAGAGAATCACCTCCCTTGACCTGCTGGTCACATTCCTTTTGATGCAGCCCAGGTTGTATGCTGGAAGACAATAAAGCAGAAGAAATCTAGGCTGCACAAATACATGATTTGAACACCTGCAGCCCTGCCAAATTCAGATGCAGCCCACATTCTGTCTTTCATTGCACCTGAAGTACACGGTGTGCACCGCCACACTATTGCAATTTCTATTTTTTGCATCATTAGGGTTTTTTTGTTGTTTTATTGTTTTGTTGTTTTGGGGTGGGGTTTTTGGTTGGGTTTTTTTTTTTTGGGGGGGGTTGTTTTGGTTTGGTTTTTGTGTGGAGGCTTTTTTTGTTTGTAGTTGGATCTTTCTTTTTTTTGTCCCTAAACCATTCCTAATTCCTACTCAGTGCGGACGAATTCTGAGCATGGTAGTGGGGAACGGAAAGGAAGGGAAAGGGACTTAAGAAGTTAAATTGTGCAGGTGTGAAATCACCAACATGGAGACTTTTTTCAGAATGACTTCCATGGAGAGCTGCACAGATGCGAGTGAGGTGCTGGGTTTGCTGAGCATGAAATTCCTGTATGCTGTTAGGGTGGGTTGATGAATGTGCAGGTTAGTTCAATGGACAAAGAGCTGAGGGTGCAAGAGGGAGAGATACAGCTTCATTTCCCAGAATCTCTGGAAAAACCCAAGTGAAGAGCTCTTGGCAAGCTCCAGAATGATACTGCTGGCCCAACACTGCATGGCAGAATGAATTACCACTGAAGTCCTGGGGCTGGATTACAGCCCTGTGAAATTAAATCCCAAAGGGAGCCTTCTCCCAGAAACAAGAAACAAACCCAATGACAAGCCTACGTGAAAGTGTCACCTTCTGTACTTAATTCACATCTTTTTAAATCAACTAAGATTTGATTTCCATATAGAAGATGGAAGCAAACCCTGGAAGATGACCGTTGTGGCTACTAAAAGAAATACCTACATTCTTAGAAACTTTCCCAAACTCTTCCAAAAATAACCATTTTCTGATGATGAAGCAATCTATCTGCTGGGAATAATTAATAGTGTCATTTAGGAAAAAATTGGCAATGTAGAAGCAGAGAAGAAATATTGCTTAGGAAAAAAATAAATGTCTCTTGCATTTTACGTGTTGAAAAGGTAAATTCCACTTTTGAAATTCATCCCAGAGCCACTTTAAAGACAACCCACAGACTCAACGGGGAGACAGTAAACACTAAATCATAATTACCTCATAAAAGGGGAGCCTGTTTCTCCGAATGCCTGCGATCTGCTTTTGCTTCACAAAAAAATATCATAAATCTATTATGTTTTACCCAGGTTTATTTAAGGCCAATTAGTGCTTGTATTAAAAAGAGTAAGAAAGAAAAACAGAAACACCTTCCAAACTTTGCTGTCATTCTATAGATGTGAAACCCTGATTCTCCACTCTCATTAAGGAGCTGTTCATTAGAGGACAGCATGTTCCACAAGAGCTGAGGTCTTACATTAACAGTGAACTATGGAAAATCTCTCCCATTTGGCAGCCCACATTAACATTTCTTCTGCAAAGGGATCTCTTTTTAATGCAATCTAGGGCTGTATGTGTTACTGTTCAGAAGAAAAAATAATATTTTTCAACACAATCTTGACTCGGCTTTAATATCCCACAGGGTGACATCTGACACTGTAGTGAGAGAATAACACCTCTCTGGGTAATCTTTCCAACAGAGCCTGAAAATGAGCAGTCTGTGACATTAATATGGCCAATGTAATTAGCAGAGCACTATGACTGATGATTATTTTTTTTAGCAACATTTCCTAAAGCTGTTTCTCCAACCAAAGCAACTCTAGCCAGTGGAGCCACACAAGGCTAAACTTGAGCGTGCCCAAATAAGTTGCAGTTTTGAAGCACAGGTAGGGAGATCAAAGGTAACATAGCTGCCTGCTTTGGAGATGATTTCTGGACAAAGCTAATCATCCAGTTACCAAGAATTTCACAAAATGCTTCCAGGTGAAATTAGGTGAAGTTTCTCATGCCACAGTGATGTTTCAAGGAAGGGGAACCTTTGTTTTCTATTAAGAAAAAAAAAATGAAGGGAGTTTGAGTTGTGGTTCTTTGTCAGCGGAGAGTCAAAACTCTGGGGGAAGGTTGCCCATGCTGTGTGTTCAGATACTCTGTTTTTCACTAGTTTAGATGTAATCACACAATTATTGTACCTCTACTTACTCTGCTCATGTAGGAAGAGCTCATGCTTACCTTGTCTTTACAGGTGAGCATGCAGTCAGAGACCAGTGGCACATATGTATCGTGTCACATGGTAAACGTCAGGGAACCTGGAGAGGGGCTTGGGACAAGGGACAAGGGATGGGATGAGGAGGAACGGATCCAACTGGAAGAGGGAAGGGTTGATGGGATCTTGGGATGAAGTTCATCCCCGTGAGGGTGCTGGGGCACTGGGAAGGGTTGAATGGAGAAGTTCTGGATCACTGGAAGAGATCCAAGCCAGGTTGGATGGGGCTGGGAGCGCCCTGCTCCAGTGGAAGGTGCTCCCATGGATGTTCAGGGTCCATCCCAACCGAAACCATGGCAGGAGCTGATGGTGCCCGGTGATCCCCAATGGGGAGGTTCCAACCCACCCCCATGCACATCCCTCCCCACCATCCCCATGGAACCCCACCATTACGGGGCTGGAGAGGGGCTTGGGACAAGGGAGGCAGGGATGGGACGAGGAGGAATGGATCCAATTGGAAGAGGGAAGGGTTGGATGGGATCTTGGGATGAAGTTCATCCCCGTGAGGGTGCTGGGAGCCTGAAGGGGTTGAAGGGAGAAGTTTGGGATGCTCCATCCCTGGCAGTGCTCAAGCACCCTGCTCCAGTGGCAGGGGTTGGAGCTGGATGAGCTGCAGGTCTTTTCCAACCCAACCCATTCCATGGTGACCTCTGCCAGGGCTTTACAAGGAATACAGGATGCTGAAGCAGCAAAGAGCGGAATCGGATCCTTCCCAGCCCAGCCCCTCTGGCCAATCAGCAGCTCAGGAGCCTCCAGCCACAGAGCAGGTGCTGTGCTCAGGAAATTCCCATGGGATTCCCATGGGATGCTCTCTTCATCCCACAAGTTCTCCCTGTGGCCAAAAGACGCGGTCACAGGCGCCGCTTCCCCTGCTCCCGTCTCCTTTGGGTGCACCTGAGCTCGTCTCCCGGACAGAATTCCCTGGGGTTTTACTGGAAAGGTTTGGATTTGAGACGTTTCGGGACGCATCCGTTGGGATTGAGCGTTCCCGGTGTCCTCGCAGGTGCCAGACTCCGGTTGTTGGGGCTCACACCTCAACCGGCAGCCGAAGCCCCCGCGCCTCAGCCACCACGTGCCCAAGGCCTCGGTGCAATACTATGGGATGAAGCTGAAATCCAAGCTGGGAAGCGCTGGGAAGGTCAGGATTGGGCATGGATCGAGGCTGGAGCTGCTCCCGAGCCTCTTCCTCCTCTTGGGCGCCCCGAAATCGTGGCCTTTTCCTTCCATCTCTATGAGCAAAGAGGGGGGAGATGCTGAGAGCTCCTGGTTGGTTTGGATGGGGAATGTTCTGCAGGAGGATCTGAGCCCTCTTTTCTCCTTCCCTCCGTGCACAGGAGCCCCCCCTGACCCCACGGAGAACCCCAGCTCCCAGGAAGAGCCCCGTTATTCCCAAGCTCCGGAAGAACCGCGACGCCACCACGTCCTCGGTGCCAACGGAGCCTTTCCCAAGGGAAGAAGCCAAAGCAGAAGATCTCCTCCTTCCTCCCTCGGTGTCGGGGCTGGCTCCCCTCATCCTGGCTGCGGGCTCGAAGCCTTCCCAAGCTCCCCAAGCCAGGAAGAGATTCCATGAGCTGAAGGAGACGCTGGCGCAGACCCTGGGCTCGTTGGATCCCGCCTGGCTCCGGAGGTG
>JBCJKH010009437.1:22045-35290 GCA_039877255.1 Loriculus beryllinus | reverse complement strand
GGTTCTGCAAAGGAGAAAATGCTATCAACAAGTTAGCTTGTAGACAGGTACCCACTTACAGCTATAGCATAGTGATTCTGTGCTCTATAAAAGCATAAAAAAAAAAAACCCAGATAAGGAAAATAGGATCATAATTCAGGATGATTGCACCCAGGAGGTCCCCACCCTACTCTAACCACTTGCTCAAGCACAGCCAGCAACACAATCAGATCAGGTGGTTCAGGGCTTTGTTCAGTCTGGTCTTGAAACCCTCTGAAAGGCTGAGATTGCACAGCCTCCCCGAGCAAGCTCTTCCACTGTTTGGTTGTGCATGCTCATCCCTCACACTGCATCCTTGATCATGCTTTTTGAGGACAATCTGAATGGAAATATAAATCTACCATGCAAACTGATACAGGAGTCGGCTCAAGGACCTGGAAGTAACAGCTCAGTAACATTCACCTGGAGGACTCATGTTGCGTGTGTACTGACACTTAATGACAGCAGCAACTAATTATTTCACTGTCGATCACAGCATACGCCTCCTGTAAGCCTCAACCATTGAAACTGAGTATCTCAAGAATTAGAGGAAGATGCTACCCCAACTGGTATGTTTCTGCCATCTCTGATAGATTTCCACAATTCTGCTTATTTCAAGTTCAGATTATTCCAAGCAGTCAAGTTCCACAAGTTGTCTTCTAATTCTTCTAGTTCATCCAGAATTAAATTGACTTTTCTACCACATCAGTTCCTCCTGAGTTCCCCCCCTAGTTCTCCCCTAGGCACTGCACATCTTCCAAGAGTTATCCCCTCTGCAGATCTATGTGATCCGCACCTTCAGTTATTTCAACTAATGCAAACAGCCATGCTAGACACCATGCAGAAAAGGCCAGGTGCTGAGCAGGTTGATCTTGCTCACGTGCAAAGCCAGCAACACTCTTTTTCTGATCCAGCAGTGTGACTAATGCAGAGTGTCTTCATTTACAGAGGGAGGACCCATCTGTACTAACATGGGCTAGAAGAATTACAAGCTGCTGGAGTACAATGCACCAATGTAATTAGTTCACCTGTAGCTGGCCCCTTGATTTAACTAATTGCTGCTGGTTATACCCACTGGCCCAGAGCAGTTCCCCCAGAAGGAAGCAGCCACTGAGGCAGATCCCTGCCTGCCCCCATACATCCCAGGTGAGTGGCAGCTTCATGCCCTCCCACCCCTCTGCAGGGATGGGGGAGCAAGCACCACAGCCCCTTGGCCCCCACATCCCCTCCCAGCAGAGCTGATCAAGCAGGCATCCTTCCCCCACTCTTTCCCCATCCCTGGGTAAGCTGACAGATTGGGCGCTCTGCCAACATCTGAGACACAATTATGGTCACACATGCTGGAAGTTGAGAGAAAATGTGTGGGATTTATTCCGTTTTTTGTGGGGAAAAGAGGCGGGAGAGGGACTGGAAGGCTTTTAAGCAGTCAAGGCCTCTGACAAAACAGGATTGGAAGCTATGCACCATATTTCATATAATTCAAGGCTGGACCGCATGCGTTATTAGTTCTCAAAACCATTGTGTACAGCAATTTCTCCATCCCCAGTGAGCTTTTCTGGCTGGGAGGCCAAACGAATAGCTGGTACTGAGCCAGAGCAGTTTAGGAATTTTTCCTGAAGGAGAAGGGAGCAGTAGAGAGAAGAAAGCAAGAAGGGCTCTTCTTTGCAGGCACAAGAGCATCTGCTAATGCTTCATAAAGTTTCAGTGTTTACCCCTCCAAATTCCCTCTTCTGTAGGAACACTCCCCACCTCTTCCCCTCTCTCCAGTTCAGGGACAAGTTAACACTGGAACAAAGTGGTCTGTCTCCCAGCCGTGCCTGACGCTCAGCTCCCAGGGCAGCTATCACCCACTGACAGGACCGCAACAACCAGGGATGCTCTGACAGATTCCTAGGGTCCTCACAAATCAGGAGAAATCCGTTACCACAGCTTTGACAGATGTCTTACACTCATCTCTGGAGCTTAGGAGGGAGGTGAGGGAGGAGGAAAAAGGAGGAGGAGGAGAGCTGAAAGCTTTTCAAAGACTATTCAAACAGAGGCGCTTTTTTTTCCTTTTTTTTTTTTTTTTTTAACAAGGCGAGAAATTAAGGTGGGGAAAATACTTTAAACCAAAACGTTTATAAATCTGTAGCTTAACTTTAAGCACAGCTTTATTTCTGTGTCTGTCTCACACCATGTTTCCATTATTGTCAGGAGAATGAACTGCATGCATGCCAAATCAGGTCATTCACAAATATAGAACGAACGTCTGTCATTACAGATTTACCACTCCAACTATGGCATATCCCTTCTGTCTATAAAAATCCTGATCCATTAGCAGGGCAAGCTCTCTGCATGTCAGCCCTTTAACACTCTATGCACCTCAACAAACTGGAGATACGGCCTTCCTTCAACAGGCCAGCCTACGCATTCACCCCAAAACGATAGCAGGACATGTGGGTGATGTCCATCAACTCCACAACAAAGCTAAATTTCTTCATGCAAAAATTCACCGTATGCTGAATCCTGAGTGAGCTCTGCAGTGATTAGGGGTAAGCCCCAAACCCACAGTCACTATCACCCTCTCAACCTAACAGTTGAGTGCTTCCACTTACCCATGCAGCATCAAGATGAACCAGTGTTGTCTAAATATACTCTTGCAAGATGCTCTGCTTTCATGCAGAATTTCAAAATGACCCTAAACCAGCAACATTTGAGGATTCTTTAGGACAAAGAATCACCTCAGTGCAAAGCCTGATATTCACTGTGAAATGCTGACAGTCTGTCAGGAATCAAGTTCATGCTGGACAAAGCAAGATTTTCATATCGGGAACTTAGGCAAGGAGAGACTGAGGCCCAGAATTCATAACTTCTTAGGAACTAAACCTGAATCTTCCTGAAGTGCCCAAAACCACTTGATGAATAAGGAATTCTTTTCTTATTCGTACAAGAAATCTGAAGTGAAGCACATCTTCAGAGATCAAGGTTAATGTCCCGATGAATAAACTGGCCTCTCCTCTCTGATAACAGCAGCTTGTCACAGTGACACCCAAACTACTCACAGTATAGAGTATCTGCTTTCCATTTTGGAGCCCACAAATGTTCTATCAACAAGTACCCCAATTAGAGAAAAGAAATACTAAACATAAACAAAAAGAGACAATACACTGCTTTTTCCAGGAAATTGGGTGTGCATGCAAATCTATGTTGTGGAGATAGTGCTGTCTATCATACAATGCAGCCAGTCTGAAATCCAAATTTTAACTTGAAAATCACTATGGATTTTTTTGCTGTCATGGAGAGCAATTAGGCTTTCTCTAGTGGACAAAGCACTGCTGTTAGATTGTCACAAATGCTAGTATCCACAGTTCAAACAGCACAGTGGAGAAAGCACCTGTTTAAGGCACCACAGTTTAAACCTTTGTGGATTTGTAGTTTTATTTTATTGCTTCAAGGGATTTTTCATTTTCAAAAGCAAAAGAAGAAAGCGAAAAGCCTGGGTAAAGAGCGTATTTAGTAATGACAATGACAATGAAGCTGACAATGTACAAGACTCCAACTAAAGCTAAGCCTCTGTACAAATCACTTATAATCTAATAGGCAGATGTGCAGAATACAGAAGGGGAAGGGGGTGGGCAGAGAACTCAAGAACTTACTCGAGTTTGTTCCATTTCCTGAGGAAATCACAGAAGAACTGACTCTTTAGAAGGGATTAAAAGGGAAGGAACAGTAGCATGGCAACTAAGGAGGGAAGCAAATATTGCACATGGGGACAGCATTACAGAAAAAGGCAGGGGGAAGGCAAATAGCTGCGGTGTTGCCCGGGTAGCAATACCATGTATGGCCATGTGTGACAGCTTGAAAAAAGCCTTTGGTTTTTTTCCACCTCTTTCCTTCCTGTGTGCCAGGAATTAATAACACAGTTGCTCTCATGGTTGTCCAGTGGTTCCTCAAGCTCTCCCACCAGCGGATTCACACTGAGTGACAGGTTTCGTGACAGACTGTGCTCAGTAGGTCCCCACACAGACAAGGTAACCTCCATGAACATGGGCCATGAAACAAGCTTGGCTCTAGATTCAATGTTCAACGCCAGGGAGGGAAGGGGAGGGCAGAAAAGCTGTAGGAATGGGCACCAGTGGGATGCGTTTGCTTTAACAACCTGATGCTTGCCAGAGGAGAAGGGAACCCGAAATACAAATGCTCTGTAGAAATTAAATTAATAAATCTCCTTAAATACAAAAAGATCATATATTAAATCCACCACAGCTGAAGACCTCAAAGGCTGCTTTGAGTTCTTGAGGAGAAAAATAAAAAGATAAGGGGAAGGACACAGCCCTCAGCTGCATCTTTGCAAGTCTTGACTTTGTATTTCCATGCCAATGCCACTCTTACATGAAAGGCTTTGGAAAGGCATTAGGTTTTAGATTGCTTATCAGTAATTCTGATTAAAAACTGACGTACAGTAAACAATACCAATAAGCTGTTTAAGCCAGCTGCAGTGCTGTTAGACTTATAAACATAAACAGACAGGCCACTAAACCAACTGGAGATCTTCCACCAAGATAAATGGGTGCTGCCTAAAGCTGATGACAGATGGTTTTAGAGCAGGTCAGGCACATGGTATCTCTGTAGCATCTTGTATCATATGGAAAGCAAATTCTCATTCACGCAGTTGTCTCCAGCTGAAGAAAAAAATCTTTTTAGCTTTTATCACTGCATCATCATCTGATCCTCCAAAGTGACAATGAATTAACATCATTTCCTTCTAATGCACAGTGATAACCTTCCTCAGGAATAGGTGGTGAAAGTCTGAAGTCTCTTATTTTGTTAGGCACAGACATTCTAATGAACTTGCTAATACCTCTGCTTATGAAAAACCCTTTCAGTCTAGCATAGTCCTCCACTCTTCATAGGTCCCTCAGTAACATCATGAGGAGGCTTCCCCAGAGCCCAAAGCTGTGCAAGAATCTTTGATGCTGGTGACAGAGAGGGGACAGCATTGGAGAACACATCTGCATATTATTCTCATACCACCTGGCCAGTCTGCCTTGACACTGTCTCTGAAACAACAGTTTCTACCTCTTGGTGCCTTTGCAGCACTCTCAGAGGGTGTCTGGTGAAGCAAAATTTTGTGTTGGGGAGCAATGAGATGCATGTTCGGTAGGGATTGGAAAGAAGACGCC
Source organism: Loriculus beryllinus (assembly GCA_039877255.1). NCBI lineage: Eukaryota > Metazoa > Chordata > Aves > Psittaciformes > Psittacidae > Loriculus > Loriculus beryllinus. The sequence goes on along the minus strand of JBCJKH010009437.1, from coordinate 30,110 downwards.
TAACTCATTTCAGATGCTAATGACGTTCAGCCAGTATTAACCCAGGTCAGCAATGAACTCCTGACCTGGAGGGGAAAGACTCTACCACCCATTTTCAATCCCTTGAGCTGCTCAATCCCATGATAATGTCATTTTTGAAACAGCGCCAATGGAGCATAAAAGCAGCGGGCAAGACAGAAGGCATCAAATGCTAATAGCCACTCCTTAACAGAAGAAAGAATCTAATCCCTGGCTTTGAAAGGCACTCAGCCCCCGCATGCTAAAAAGAGGTATGCCGGAGAGCTCTACTCCATGTGTGCCAGAGGACGTGGACAGCAGATGCACATGTACCTGTGAATATACTTTTTCCGAGTGCATGGGGAAACCTTATGTTCCCAGGCTTTCTGAGGCACAATTAAACCAGGCCTTTATTTCAAGGGCACTGCCAAATAAGTGGCTTGTTTGAACTTGACTCAACCAGGAACCGAGAACACGGAAAAGAAAATAGGAGCAAGCCACCGGATGAGGCTCTGCGAGAGAATTCAAGTCTGACAGATTTATGGAAACCTTGTTTCCATATGGATCAGTACTGCTGCCTCTAGAGCTCCAGCAACAGCAATCAATGAAAACAATGCTAGCTCCAGCGGATGTCTGCATGCTTAAAAAAACCCCACGTATATGTGTTTTTACATACAGGCTAAGTAAATAGATGTGCAGAACTCGGGTGGCTTCCTTCTTAGTTTGCCACAACAGGCATCCTACCCCAGGGGACACGAGATTCTGCTCTGGTGTACAGCTGTGCTGGTGGGAGGAATCAAAAGAGTGAGCTGATTTACAGAGTTATGAAACGGTGACATACTCTGCATGAAAATGAAAGGAAATATATCCGGGCAGGCAGTGAGAGCGAGGCAATTGGGGGTGGGTGGGAGAAGGCAACGTCATTAGATCTACGGTTATACAGTTACAAAGTCAAAAGGATTTACAAGGCGGGTGGGAACTCTTGTCCTGCTGGTGTATAAATATCAAACTGGCGGTACCCTGTTACACGAAAACACCTGGTAGTGATTGGAGTAATGAAACACGCCACTGTCTCCATAAATGCCTCTGTGTGCGTGTGTGCCTATGCTCATGCACGCATATGTATTTCTGCGAATTATTGATCTTCAGCAAGTAATGGCGATGGGACTAAATTTGGATGTGGAACAAATTCTGATGACGTCAGTGGTGTAATATCGAGAATAAAGGTGGAAAGTGTCATGGTGCTCCTCTCCGTCATCGGGGATCAACTGCAGCCAAAAATGGGCATGGCCTGCGCTCTTCCTTCATTTGCCTTTTTCTGAATCTAGCATCTGCAAGCTTGAAAGAGGAAGGAAATTTCATTTCTACTGGTTGGGCTGCTGAGTAAGAGGGAAAATCTGCAACTGAAGCAGAAGATAGAGTGAAAAAAGAGGGTGGAACAGCTTGATTTCCAAGCAGCATAAGAAATCAAGTTTTAGAAAAATGCTTCATCTTTACAAGGAGAAGCACTTCCTCCTCCTTTATCTAGATCTTTAATCATGCCCCTGTTCCCCACCCTTGGCAACTGGCCACATCTTATCCTGCATAAAAGGAAGTGCTGTTTCTTCCAAGAACACTTCCTCCTCCTGATTAATTCAACAGTGCATCCACAGCTTTCCCTAGAGTTTTTCCAAAGGAGCAGCTGAGCTGGCTCAGAGATAACTACTACATCTCTTGCTCTATATAATTTGGAAGCCGGACATCCACAGTTGATTTAGATAAGCAGGCAAATATGACGGTAAACAAAGCACACGGAATGGGTTGCCCAGGGAAGTTGTGAGTGCTCCATCCCTGGCAGTGTTCAAGGCCAGGTTGGACGAAGCCTTGCGTGGCATGGTTTAGTGTGAGGTGTCCCTACCCATGGCAGGGGGGTTGGAACTAGATGATCCTAAGGTCCTTTCCAACCCTAACTATTCTACGATTCTATGATTCTAAGTATATGAAAAGTCACTAACTTTTCTGGAAGACTTTCTTCTCATCTCAAACGGATTTAGCATCACCTTTACCTAACTCTACACTTTCTGCACATTTTTCTCCAAGGGTCATACTTAGAAAAACAACCAATCAAAAAGCAAAGCAAAAGCACAACAAAACACAACAAAACAAACAAACAAAAAACCCACCAAAAAACCCACACCACCACCGACAAACACCCATCAAAAACAAAAACAAAGAAAGCAACACACAACAGCAATTTGCACATTAGAGCACTTCACCCTATGTCAATCCAAAACAGCTTTTCAAGAGAATTGTCTAGGATGAGTTTTCTCTGGGAAAACTTATAATCACAAGTTTCTGCCCTTTTGACTACTTAGTTTCCTAATTCTTAAGATGTGCATTTCTATTTAGGATGGAGCTGCTCAGGTGAGCAGGCAGAGCAGACAGGTTGTTCCTGTCTAAGCCCATTCAGACTTTTTTAAAAAATTTTATGGAAAAAAAAGATAAAACTGGTATGCTTAAATCATATCTAACAGTAGCAAGTTATGGCTACTCCTCCTACAGAGAAGAAAGTAAAAGATATGTTGGCAGCCTTTCATAGGTTATTTCAGAACATGGAAGACCTCTGTTCCTGGTCCTCTGCAAGCTGAATACTCCCACTCACAACCATCAGTGGCTAGTAAGCTACCTAGAAAAAAAGGTGCACCACATCCAGGCTGCTATGCAGCAGAGAACTCAAAACATGAGCACAGGAAAGAAACATTCAAGAGGAGCAAGCAGGACACTCAACTGTGAAGGAATATTCCGGGGTTAATCCCATTTTCAGAGAGTTGCTTAGTTAACAAAAATTCCTCTTTATTACAGAAGGAAAGCAAGAGGAAACGGTCCAGAGATCAGGCACTGGAACAAAGACTTTCCACTTCACACAGATGAATTTTCTAATATTCATTCATTAGGATAATTTATTATATTTATCCCTGTCCAAAGCCAAACTCGCTGTAATTTTTTCCTTTTTTTTTGTTTGAAATTTATAGAGCTGAATTTGCCTTTCAGCACAATCACAGGGTACCAGTAGTTTGTCTATAAGAAAATCAGTGGACGTACTCTGAACTGCTCCTGTACCTACTACAACAGTACATACTTGAAATGCAAAATGCATCTTGCTGAAGAGTTTCTTTTTTTTCTTCACATAGTTAAATTCTTATTACCTCAAAACTACCAAATAAATCCCTGCTGTCAGTATTTACAGAATAAAAATTAATAGGATTTAACCTTTATAGAGATACGCAAAAAGCAGCTCAAAATAAACAGAAATCATCCCCTTGTTCTTTAAGACTGGGGACATAGGAAAAGCTCATACTCTAAATGCTTTATCTGGCCTGCGATAACCTATGTTAAATATGACCTACAAAATCTATAATCAGCTGCATACATTTCAACTTCCTGAATGTTAAATGTCTTTTCATATTTAGAACGGAAATTCTAGTTTTGATTGGGAGATAATTACATGCTTACTTGTAAAACACATACAGAAATGACATATGCAGTAGATGTGATTCCAAGGCTGGGAGAATCTTTGCATTGATTAGCTAGTTTGAAAATACTTAGCCAGACAATTTGCATGCAAAGATCCTCTAGGCAAAACCTATAAACAGAGAGCACTGCTACTTCACAACCTGGCATTCATGCAGTTAAGACTAACTGAATATGCCCACTATGTCATTATTCCTATAAGGCTTGTGTTATTTCAGCCATGATAGGTCTGTTATACACAGTACTGCTGTCAAGAAACATGAGCTGGGTGGGAATCTCTGTAGAAGAAGCATAGTAAGAGGAGTAATTAACAACAAAGCATCAAGGCTGCTCCTGTCCTATTTCTTTGACAACCCACAGTGTGCCTGCAATATTTAATATTATGCACATTCATTTATTGTTCAATTACAGATTGGATCCAACCACAGTAGACAATTTTTCAGTATCAATAACTCTAGTCATTTGACTGTTTCTGAAGTTAGCTCTAAAGACAACCAAGATGCTTTCTTTCATTACATAAAGGAGGCCTTTCAAAGGTTACCTCATGGATGAACACCCTCCTTTGAAAAGAAAGGACTAAATCTTTCTTACCTAATTCATGAAAGCAGTTGCAGAGACCCACAGCATTAACCACTAAAAGCCTACATGAAATCTGGATGACTTCTAGAAAAATGAAAGAATTATTACTATACGTCTGTACTTCAACGTTGTGGAACACTAAAGACTGTACTATAAACCTTGCAGAGAACTGCACTGGATATGAGGACAAAAAAGGAGGAAGGAATAATAAGGATTTAGTCATGTTGCACTGACAGACTTTAGAGTCACTAAGAAGCACAAATACGACCATTGGAACAGCTTAAACTTGCAACAAGTTTGTAGAGCACAAGATAAAAATTTTTTATTCTACTACATGGCTCATCTACAATGATTTTATGTGATTTTTTCAATAGAGATGTTATGAAATAAAACAGGCTATAGCAGGAGCTAACAGAGTACACTTCATGCTCATCCCCATGTTTTAATTTTAATGTTTCATTGCCCATGAAACAAATTAAACATATCTTTTGTTCAATGGCAGAAGCCAAATTATTTAAATATTTATAGGTCAAGGCTTTCTTAAAACAAGGCAGCACTAATGATTAATTCAGTTACACAAACCACCTCCAAGACAATCTCTAAAATCACTGACAACCATCCCCTGGTCTACTGAAGCAAGCGATCACTCTGAAGCATCAGGACCACCAAAGAAACAAGATTTTCTACTGATTTAAGTTTTGCGACACTGTAGCACACTGAAAGGGCAATCCAATTAACAAACTATTTGTATTGACCTTAAAAAGAATTACATCAGGCTTCTAAATATATATAATATAGATACACATATTATAAATATGCATTATCACTTCTGAACCTGCTTATAAAAGCAGCTGCAAACTCACTACATTCCTTCACGTATGTTCTAGATAAATAATTTCACTTTGATCCCCGAGAATATATGTGTTACTTGAACATGGGAGTTCCTATTTATTTTTTACATACTTTAGAGCTAAGAAATGAAAATGCCTCAATTAGAGACACGTAGTAACAAGAATTGGAAATCCATACTAATGTAATACACTCCAGTTCAAAAGAAAAAGTCTTGTGATTTTATCCCAATCTGAAGGAACAGGTGATACAAGGATTGCAGTAAAAGAAGTTCTCACTTCTGAGATACACATCACCTGCTCTGCATTCACAGGAGTATCTGTAGACATTTCAGAATGAGTCAGAAGCGTATAAGCCTGATAATTTGGCAAGAGCCAAATCCAAACTGTCTGCTGAGGAATGCAGTTTTGTGCGAAGCAACATATGCATCTATGAAACAGGGAAAATAATAAACCCAACAGTGCCTAGCAACAGGAAGTATTTAGGATTATCGAAGTGATAACTTTCTGATATTTCTGATATTTCATTTTTAGTCCTGTCCTCTACTTATTCTATGAATTGTGTACAGCTACATGTACAACCCAAATAGATTGACAGAAGAAAATCTTGTTGACAGGAACCATTTTCTACACCACTTTCTGTACCAGTGTCTATAGGATGCTTTCCCCTGTTTTATGCTTCCCCCCACCCATAACTTTTTTGGAACAGTTTTCTGCTTTGAAACAGCTCCAGCCTATTTCCTTACCACTTAACCCCCATTCCACAAGCCCTTCCCTTTACACAAATAAGGAAAATTGCTGCAACTTGAGAGGCAGCCACACAAGATTTTGTTGTTCTCATATTCTAAACATGTCTCTTGAGTTTTGTTAATGCCCCATGCTGAAAATAGCTTAAAAAAACGTCAGAGATTTTAAGAAAAATCAGTAGTGAGTCTCATCAAAAGCATCCGAAACTCAGAGAGGTCTATCAGCAAATTATAGCTGTGCCTGTACTTTTTTGGACTGAGACTATTCTGACCTGTGAATATTCTACACTATTTTATGCAACTTTGGCATATCTCAAATATAGAAATGAAATATAATATTAAAATCTATAATTTTTTTAGAGCTTTTAGGTTACTACATTCTGTTGTGTAAAACTTGGCATACGCTAACAAGTAAACCTTTCCCTGATAGATGATAACAGCTCCTCTGTTTCTCCAACTCCCACTTCATGGAAGGATTATGCACTCAAATCAACCCTAATGGCTCCCACTAAGACAAACCAATCTATTGTATCTGTTTAAGTCCATGTATACATACTGAGTCCAGGTGCCAAAATCTGTAAAACTATAAGCAAGCAAATACTTTAAATTAAATACACTGTTCAAATTCCTCTCTGCAGACCCTCAATGACCCACAGTATGAATACTTATATTTATTTAAATATACAACCCTTTTACCTCAAAAAGTATCTTTCCTGGGTAAAAAAAAATACATCCACGGAACATTTTTCTCTCTTTTCAAGACATCCTGTGCTATAATCCCAGAATAGCCACAGACCAAGAAGAGGAAAAAGAGAAAATAATAAAAAAAAAATAAAATAAAAAAAGTGTTGACCTATTTAATAGCGAATAAGCCAAGATGCTGAAAGTCACCACATGACCAACATTATCGATAGAAATCCTCATGTCTTATCTGGATAGATCAAATGCACAACATATTAAGCAGAATCTTCAGTGGTGTCTAGGGAAGAAAATGTACTTGTGTTTTTCTTCATGAACCTGTACCAATTTTTTAAAACAGAGGGAGGGAACTGCTGGGAGGAAAGGGAAAAAAATAAGAATGGAGAAGAGTCTAAGTTGCTATGCTGTCAAGGGTTCTACTTCAATAATTAAATAAGGAGATGACAATGTGGAAATGTGACAGCCCAGCTAGCAGCAGTTATTAAGAGGGGAAAAAAAAAAAAAAAAGAAAAAAGAAAAAATAAAGTATGAAGCCCTTTGAAAGTATCATTTTCTCAATAAATTATTTAATACTAAGTATTAAGGAAAAAGATGCTAAGAATAAATTTCAAGTACAGTAAGAAACATCTGAAATTTATCTTCAGAACACTGCATTAGACTCGCTGCAATACAGCTAATCTTATGTAAGACCAAATTCATTATCCCAGGAAAACCATTTCAGTAGCTCCCATGCCCCTCCATGTTTTGTTTTCCATTGTCATCTGAATAAGGGAAACCTCAAGAAAATTTACAGTATCACTAGCATAAAGCATACAATCAACACTACTGCAGGGCCTGGTCCAGACACATAAGTAAAATTAGCCATAGTCATTATTGTACTGCATAAAATTATTACCACATGGATATTTTTATTTTGCAAAATACAAAAAAATAAGTCCAGTCATGACACTTGTCAGCAGCTACATGTGCCTGAAGCTCTCACTTTTCTTAGGGGCATTCAGTGCACTCAGAATTATATTCACAAGTACCAGTATTTAGAAATCATTTTTGAAAACTTAGATATGTGATAGTTCAAGTTTCTGAGTACAAAAGGTTAAACATCTTACAGCTTCAACTTATTTGGAAGGCAGTTGTAAAGCCTCTTACACTATGAGTTTATCATGATATAAAGTATCTATCACCTCTTTAAGAATACAAAGTCAACAATAACATTACTGAGCATCCTAAACACACATTCATTTTCTATAACAGTAAACCTGAATTCTGTTGTTCAGCAAAGTAAAATGTTTATGATTTACTTCATGACACTAGAGACAAGCAAAAAATGTATATGGCAGTTGGAATATGCCAAGGCTGGAAGAGAAATGCAAGGATGATAATATTCAAGTTTGTTAACACTGGAGTTAACCAAAACAATTGGAAGCCAAATAACTATGATTATTTAGCTTTCCTCTCAAGGAAAGATGTGATCTTGCTAATGTTAATACATTATCCCAGGCAATGATTTGCCTTCATCTCAAGTCAGTGGTGTTTGCCATGACTACAGGCAGAGCAACAGCAAGCCCATGGCTCAGAAACATAGGTCCATAAACTCAAAACATTCTTCCTATGTCTCTTGTTATCTCAGAAGGCTTTGCATATCCTAGTATTCCATGGCATTTCTCCTGGTTTCTACCCCAAATTCTG
>JBCJKH010009437.1:0-21945 GCA_039877255.1 Loriculus beryllinus | reverse complement strand
CCATGGCAGGGGGGTTGGAACTTGATGATCTTAAGGTCCTTTCCAACCCTAACTATTCTATGATTCTATGATTCTATAATGCATGTAACACAATACATGCATTAAGTAAGAAGGCACCTAAGCATACATTTGTTTTGCATAATGCATTCAAATTGTTACAAAATGCAAACCAAACAAACCTGAAAAATTGAAATCAGTATCTCTGTCCAGTGGTGGAGATGTTAAAACCTGTGACCCATCCTTGCCCAGTACTGGCAAGCAAATTTCAGTGGCAGCTAAAGGGGAAGCAAAAACTGAGTGGGACATCCTAAACACAGCTTCTTTTTTTAAGAAAAGAGCTGGGGTCTAATGACAACATCAATGCTTAGAGCTAGAGTTGTGGCAGCCAATCTGGGATCTGCTGGTTTCTGTTTTTTAAGGTTTTGATAGGAAGTCCTATACCACCTGGAACAGAAGGTAACAGAGGTCCAACAGACAGAGTTAGTTTGGGATTTCAGAGAGCCAGGATGAGCAACCAGCTCAAGTCCCCCAGGGCCTTTTTTGCCCTGAGAAAAGTGGGAACAGCTGTATTTGTCTTCCTCAAAAGCACATGGTGACAATGACACAGCATAAATTGGGATATGATTATGGTTATGGGGGCCGCATGATAGGAAGGCATAAGAGATAGGCAGGCACCCAATATATCTCTCTAGCTTTTATAAATGGATCCCTGAGGGCAATGAGCATGAATAACTTATAAACTGTCAACGCATCTGCTCCATGAAGAGAAAATACCATGAGTATGCCTCACTGCAACCTCCAAAGTCGATACTCATGTACACATGGATGGTCCAATTTCTAATGAGGAAATCAGCTCATAGATGCATATATGACAGTGAAAAAGTTAAAGTAAGGGGAGAGGAAAATACGAATCTCTGCCTTTATTTCAAGTGCAAGAAGTCAGATTCCGTGTTTTGAATTGCCTTACATAGTACTGAAAGATGCAGCTTTAGGACTGTTTGTCCTGCAAGTTAATTCAGGTAAATGTACGACAGCAAAGCATGCATATGAACACAGATGCAGACACAGAACTGACAGGAAAGGAGGAAGATAATCCATATTTTTAAAGTGTCCCACTTCCTCTCCTCCACGATTATATTTTTGTGTGGTGGTTTTGCATCCATCTCAGTCAAACGTGCAAATGGGGTAGGCCCTAAGGCTCTGAGATAACCCAAGTGGAACAAAAAACATGAGCGCACATGCAAATGCTATGGTGAGTAGCATATGTTTTAGATATTGCTGAGATCACATGTTGATATGAACTAACACAAACCTCTGGTCTTCATCATAGAGTTACTCGCTACATATAGGTAATCTATATAAAAATACAGCATGGTTTGAATCAATATGACATGCATGTAATTTGCACATGGCAAATATTCAGAGAGGGGAAAGGTTAAAGACAGAACATACATGGAATCACTGCTAAAAAATGCTTTTCCCTTTGCAGCAGCCTCACTTGCTTTCCCCTTGTCCGGCAGAGGACATCAAATTCTGCTACTCATGTGATCTTCCAGTTGCTTTTTAAAAAGGTGTATTTACTTATTAATGACTGGCTGTAGGGAGACTGTGTCTCTCCCTGAATGCTGGGAATGGAAAAGTTTGGGGCAAATCACAAAGCAGTGCTAAGGGAGGGAGGAAATCTAGCTTCATGAAAGCAGCACCATTTCCTCACACAAGGCTGAATCCCACCTGCCTGCCCTACTGTGTGCTTGCACTTCAGTGCAGTCACTGGACCTTACTCAAGTCTAGCAAGCAAGACTTGATTGATAGACATTTGCTACAAGAAGGATTTTTTCCCTTCTCTGGGTGCTGGAGAATGCCAGCAGAAGACTGATCGCAAGCAGAATGCAGCTTCTGTTAGGTATCTGAACCTAGCCTCAAATCTTTCACAGTAGTCTGTGCTATAGTACTATAATGAATCAGAACTGTTCAAGGAGGTTTGCACAAAGCCTTATTCGACTGGAACATGCAGTTCTGTAAAATCAAAATGCTTTACAAAATCAAGTAATATTTGAAAATTACAGTTAGGAAGAAACACAAGAAAACATGTGAGAGTTTCCAAGGAGGCTGCTTAGGTGTCTTTGAGGAAAGTGTTGCCTTCAGAAATGCTGAATTTTCTTTCTAAAGGTTGTCTTGCTCTGCAGAGCAACACTAAATCTCACAATCCTTAGTGAAACAGCATATTCATCTTCTAGCCACTTCTAAGAGAAGAATAAATAAAATACCACAAAGAATGTATTAGTCCCTACTTATATAATATACAAAACTCTTGGAACTCAGGAAAAGATAAATTAAGGTGACACTACTGGAAAAGAATGAAAGATCTTTTACTGCTTTGAAGTTAGTAAGAGGTTAAATGCATTTTTTTTAGCTGAGGTTGCGCTACATGAAACCATATTAAAACATCACTTCAAATGCTCGTTTTTCATTTAGGAGAGATGGGTGTAGGCCTCTTGAAGCAATATTTGGAACAACAGTTTTCCCAAATATTGTGCTCAAATAATTCCAATTGCATTCTACTATTCCCTAGTATTCAACCAGGCCAGCTTGCAAAAAGATGTATATATATACATATGTGACAGCACTTTAGACTGCTTTCAAAATCCTTTAAAAAGTACACATAGAACTCTGAGCCTAAGCTGTAGTGTTTGATTACTATACTCTGATCACCTCCTCATAACTAATTTTTTAGTCAGTGAACAGACAGGGACAGATCCTCAGCTAGAGGAAACCAGCACTCTTTTCATGATCTTCAGTCATTTCCATTTTTGTAGCACCCCAAAATGGCTCTAGTCGAGGAAAAAGGCCCATGTATTGCAATTTAAGCCTATTGACAGTAGGGTTTGCTTTTCTTAGTTATGCTTTTCTTAGTTACCTTTTGCAGACGTTTTCAAAGCAGCCCACAGAGCCCCTAGGGGTTGAGAGACCACAGGCTGAAAACCACATTTCAATAGAGCTGCACCAATTCACAGCGGATTAAAACTCCAGGTTTTAAAGCTGGCCAATGGCAATCGAATTAAATAGCTGAACAGGAAGCACTGCAGGAGGATTGCACAGCCGGCGCATGGTGGGCTGTGCCCAGCTCAGGTTTATGTTGGAAGGGTGGAACACTGTTCCACCCCTCTTCTTGCCTGGGGCAATAAAAAGTTCCTGCAAAACTGAAGCTTTAATTTAGAACAAATTCAAGGTGTAGTCGTTTCTTGGCTCACACTAACATCTACCAGCTCCAGCAGAGTTGCAATGAGCAGCCCAATACAGGTAATGATCTTAAGTTTACTGTACTTCGTGCTGTGAAGACAGCCTTTGAAGGCATGAAGCACGAGCATCCCACCGTGCTGAGGCTGCATGAGAGCAACTGAAATGGCAGTGGTGTCCGGAGCAAAGCAGGAGACCCTCTCAGTGGCCTAAAGCCGCAGAAAAAGCCTCAAAAAAAGCAGCAGCTGCGCTGTTTGCTGATGAGTTAACAGTCAGGGCCACAGACACGAGATCCACACTTTCCTCTCCCCTCTATTTTTCCGTGCTCAGCCCCCGCTGACTGAGGTCTAGCGCATCACTTTCAACATTTTCTTGTTACCAGTTTCAGTGGTTCTCCTCTGCTCCTGCTTAGATCTCATGACCAGGTCCAGTTTCACAACATTTGCCTTTGGTTTTGCCCTGCCTTTCATAGTGGCAGTGGGGACAGTGAGGCTGATCATGGGGCTGACTTCCTAATTCCTTGTCCTAATCCTCACCCTTCCTGCCTTTTGCCTGGCTCCAGCCTGGCATTCGGCTGGTTTGGGGCAGTAAAACTCATGTTTGCTCACACTGAACTGATCTTGGAAGGTACAAGACCAATCTTTAAGGAGGACCTGAATTGTTCAAGGGGAAATATGACTCAGAAAGAAGATAGATCAGGAAAAAATGACCAGAGAAAGGGAATGCAAATGTGAAAGGTAAAGCTATTTGCAAAGCAGATTTGGCTTCAAGAACAGTAAAGAAAAAGCCATTGCTAGAGGCAGTAGAGCAGTAGCTGCTGAAGTAGCACTGGCATCTGCCCTATCCTCAGGGGAGAGGTTTGATGGGATGGGGAAGGAGACACCTGGCTAAGGAGAAAGCAGACAGGCAGGAACAGTGACCTGACAGGGGAAAGAGGGGTCTGTGCATGGAGAGCAGCAGAACAAATTAATGGGAAAGAATGGCCAGGGAGGTATGGTGCAGGGGTTAGGTTGTGTTTGTGCCAGAGCAAACGGTACATGAAGTGGGGGGGAACAGAAGGCAGAATGTGCAGAAGTATATAATAGAGGCCAAGCTGCCCCAACACAGCTGTGCTTGTGGGGGAGACCTGCCCTGTAAGGCTCCCCAAAAAGTTGCCAGCCTTTTCAGCCGTGTGCAGTGAGGAAGGATTTCCTAGAAACAACACAAATTCAGGAGACAAATACCTCACCATTATTCCAGCATTTTTCACACCCAAGAGGGTCTTTAGCTGTGGACTGGCAGTGGCATGGACTCTAGCTTTTTTATTAATCTTTTATACCATCTGCTCTCCTTTCACCTATCCATCATCTTGCTGCCCGAGTGATGATTACTTCAGAGTGCAAACCACCTAACATCATTCCGGCTGATCAATTATATATGAAGGACAAAGGATGGTGAGTAAGACTGAACCCAGCGACATCAGTTTAAGTCTGGGGATAAGCATGGATGCTCAGACATCCTAGTGCCCTGCACACTTGAAAATAGGCAGATTATATTAGATGGAGAGTCTCCAGTGGAGTTAGTCCAGGTTTACACAGGTGTAAGTGAGATCAGAATTGGCTTTCAGTCTGTGGAAAAACTTCACCGGTTTATGAAAAGAAATTTCTTGCATATGAAAAGAGCCTATCCTTATTTAATCACATGAAAAATAATAAAAATATGGACAAACCTGCAACACTGGCAACTTATCTGTACTCTAGTGTCATCTCTGATGTATACATCTGCTTTATAATTACTGGTGTTAGTTAATCATCATTCTATCAGGGGAAAGAGAATCTACCTAGTTTGTTTCAGTTTTTTTTCCTCTTATGTGCACAAACAAAAATGTGATAGCTGAAATGCAGGCTGAGTGAAAGGAACTGCTGACGATAGGCACTGAAGACAGGCTTCTTGCCTGACAGTGATGAATGCCACTTCTTCCTGGCTGTCTGCAGAGAGAGCTGGTGAGAGAAGCTGTGGGCAGCACACACTGCCTGGAGGTGAATACCTGCAGCGTGGACTCCGCAGTCATCAAGAGCCTTTGTCTAGAAGGTGAAGAGGAGGTGTTCTGCTGTGTTTTTGTCTGCTTAACATCAGCCAATTGCCAAATGCAGAGGTAAAGGATGGAATTAGAGAAAACATGTTGTTCTTCCATTGGAGAGGGAATTGGAAACAGGGACTGAACAAGGTTATTACCATTGCTAATGCTTCTGATTCTGCACCAAGTCACAGGCAATCTTGACAAAGCCTGTTTTTTCCCTTGATTTTTTGAGTTCTCCACATGTTCAGACTAACCTTTATTTTGTGTTAAATACTTTCTTCCCTTTTTGTCTCCTTTGGAAATAATCTACAGAACACAAAACCAATTATGGAAGTTGAACATTATCATCATAACATTCCCCAGAGGCATGAAGTCAAGCACAGTCCTCACGCCACCACCTGCAGCTGACCCCTGAGGATGGTGGAAGGGCTCAGCCAGGGCAGGCGACCCATTATACACCACAGGGAGCCAGGCAACAGCATTTTCTGCTGATGGTGCAAGGCCACAGAATGCTTCCACCCTCCTGGGTGCAGGTGGATGGGCTGGTCCCTCTGTCACTATCTGTGCATGGCTGGCTGAGACAGCTGGTAATTCAGAAGGTTTTCAGAGTCTGTGTTGACTCCCTTGTCTTCAGGCAGCATTTACCAGTAAAATGAGTAACACATCTTTGTCACCTAACCAACAAAGTACAGCTATGTGTTGCAGCTGATCATGGACCCTCTGACCTGTTGAAACCACAGCTTACACCATGTTATAGCACACTTTATTACCAACACTGGCTAAGAGAGCAACCAAACCTGCCAGCTGGTATGTAAAGTCACATGCCATAAAATATCTAATCAAACCTGACATCCCTTTCAAGGCTCTGGCCAAGTGTGAGAGTGTAACAAGCCTGGAGCAGATGCAGAACTGCACCTCTCTGTGTTGCCCTCTGTGTTGCTCTCTGTCTCCTGAAGGAAACTACAGACTGTGCAGAAGACAGACTTTTAGGAGAGGCCATCTAACACTGCAGGGTAAACTTTAGCATGGACTAAGGATCAGCATTAAACTTTTCACTTCTTTGCTTTCTCAAAATTGACTCATTACAAATAAATATTAACAAAAGGAAAGGAAAGACAAAGATAAAACCTTCACAGTCCCCCTTTCCTCTCAAATCCAGTCCTCCTTTCCTCTCTAACCCAAAAGCAAATCCCTCCTCCACCCAAGCAGCTCTGCCACCAGGGAAAGGCTGAAAGGAAGAGCACATTGTGGCTGTGGCCACATCATTGAATGCATGAGTAGAAGTTTGGATGAGCCAAAGCTCTAAGAAGTACCTGGAAATGCATTCTGGAAGAGAGCAATAGTCACACAATCACTGTGCATAAGTACAGGGCACTTTTGGGTGAGTGGGGTGGAAAGCAAGCTTTAAATTAGGCTGGTAATTCAAAATACTGTATCTGTCAGAACTTCAGGGAGATACAGAACGAGGGGAGAAAGAAGTCACTGGGGCAACAAGGCTTAGTTCTGCTTCTCCTGAAATCAAAGAAACATCCCTGGATACCTGCACTCCGGCATTACACTTCCCTGAGAAGCAAAAGTGCACATTGGGGGATGCTCTGACAAGAGTGGGAGACCATTTTACATGGCTCCAAGAGAACAAGGGAGGCTTTCTGTGTCTAACCACATGGGAGAGATCTGTTCCTACATCCTGAAATGCTTCAAATAGTAGTTACTTCTAATGGGATATATACTGGGTACAATTAATGTCTCCTATTGCAACACTTAGTAAAACCTCCCTCAAAGCTTGACTTGTGTCATTTAGAAGAGAGCTGCGAATAAAAAATAAAAACAAGTAGATGCTTTCTTCTAATTCTCTTACTATGGCTTTCAGTAAAATGTTGAAACTAAAAATTTGTGAATAATATTGATAGCTGAATATCAGGATCATATTTTCTTGAATAATTGGAACCATCATATCTGAAAATATTCAAAATAAGTGAAACACATTGCAAATTTTACAGTAGATGAAGTTCTTCATTTATTTTTGCTTTAAATACCACTCAGATGGTTTTATTTTTCCTAGTGAAGAAAAAAATATGGACTTCATTACTTAAGCTTCTGGTATCCAAAACTATCATAAAAAGTCAGCTGCTAAGGACTTGCATTTTCAGTGGTTTGGGACCTTAGCCAGAATCACAGATTACTGAAACAAATCTAGTTCTGGACAGGACAGAATGGAATGGTTCAGTGTGAGAAAACATGTTGGTCTTTCATTGAATAAAATGGTTAGAAAAAATATCCCTGAATTGCAAGCACAATTACAGTGCGTTCCAAATGGATATTTTGCTAGTTTTGAGAAACTTCAACACAGGGAGGCTTGAATGTTTTGTTTGGAGGGAGGGGATGTTAGCAGACATCTCATATTTGCATTGGACATGGAGTGCTAGCCCCATTAGGGTGAGCATTCTTTCCTCTACTTGTTTGTAGCTATACATAGGGTAGAGTTTCTCAAAGCCTACACTTTAATAGGAAAAAGGCCCATATCATATCAAGTTACAGGAGCACCAGAGAGAGACGCTAACTGGGTTTTTCCAGCTTGCTTTTACTGAGAATAGCCCATGGCATCCTAGTGCCTTCCTCAAGAAATGAATGTAAACACATCCATCTTTTTCCAACCCTCTGGGAAGGATGAAGTTTGCCCATGGGACACCTTCTTTCCGAGAGCAGTGCTGCTGTTAGAGTGCCTGCAAAGAACAGAGTCTGAGATGTGTTTTACATTAAGCACTTGGTCTGGCATGGGTAGAGATCGTTGCATTTTGCCTGACACTGAGTCCTGTGGTCATGTCCTGGCTTGTGTAGACACATCTCCTCCTTGTGTCTTCTCCTCCTTGCTAGCAGCTTTATTATTCCACCTCTCAGGTGGTTGGGATCTGACAGAGTAAGACAGACAAGTGCTGTCTGCTTCCCCCCTCACATGGGAGCCAGTCTCAAGAGTACCAGGCACTGAATTAGCAGAGACCTCATCTTTCAGTTCATGTTGTCTAATGCAAGATCAGTGGGGCATAAAGTTTCTATTATCTATGCTTTAATAATGGATGAACCTCCCCTCCTCCTGCTCCAAAAAGCCTTATGATTGCCCTGCTGTAGGCAGATGACACAGCTGGTCCTTTGTTTGCTCGGCTGCTTCCAGATGGGTATCTGGTGCCACCTGAGCTGAGTGGGTTCAAGGAACATTTTGTTACTCGCATTTGATTTCAGATACTGGAGGTTTCCTCTTCTGAGCTCAGCTTTATTTAAGGGTATCTGTTTTGCATTTCTGTCAGCCCTGAGGATGACCATGGGATAAGAAGTGTACTCCTGAACCACTGCATTGCCAATTTCACTACCTCAGTTATCACCTATTGATGAACTATCAAGGATGCCAGGGTGTGTTATTATTCTGGGTGACAAAAGTCGATTCAGTCAACAGGTACTCAGACTTGGATCTCCAAATCTGGCTCAATTCAAATGACTTCCTGCCAGACTGCAGAAGGATGAACACTGAAACTGCTGCTGTGAAGGGCTGCTCACCCTCTATGACTGCTTTTATCAGGACCAGGACATTCCCTCCTATGATACAGTTCATTTGGAGGTCCAAATTGTTAGCACAGATGTTAAGGAAATGCTAGAAACAGTTGAGAAATTCATCGTTATTTCATAAAAGTATCACTTTACCAAAGAATATTATGTGCAAATTTTTAACTGCAGATGAAAAAAGTCAAACTAAAAACAGGCACAGAGGCATAGAGAATTGGAACAGAAGTGTTAAGGTTTGCCTGTGGATGGGAATGGTGAGGTGGCAAAGCACCAGAAGGAGCGACAGAAGGTTTTGCTGGCACCCAATTCTGCAGGTCATCAAAATCACAGCACATCCATGTGCAGCTTCAGAGGAGACTCAGGTAGGGAAAACAATGGACTGCCTAAACAGAGGGAGAGACGTTAAGAGATGCTCATGAAGGACAAGGTTGAAGGTTTAAGACACCCAGACACAGATGAAAGACAGTGAGTAAACCTTGATGATTTACAGAGGTATGAAAGGATGGAGAGATGAAAGTTCCTATTCACTAATCTCCTGAAGAGCTCAAAAGACATGTGAATATATAAGTAAAGGAGTGTGAGCAAGTAAAATCTGTTTGTTTTATAATAAAAATACCTTCCTATTCTCTAAAGTCTAACTTCAAGCTTTGATACAATTGCAACGCTGCTTGCTACAGGACATCAGTTAATAGACTTGATGCTAAGGCGATACAGTGCACTGGATACCTTTCTGAATATTTAGAACTTGTTCAAGTATCTATGCAGTATAACTCCAACCTCCATCACTTACACTTTCTAGGAAAAATACCCCCCCATACATGCATAAAGCATACATAGATTTTGCAGTCTCAGCTGACATAGAAACCCAACAAGATCTCTGTTTCTTGTGCTAACCATTGCCGGTGTTGTATCACCCTCCTGGTTAGCATCAGATGGATAGTTTCATGCAGTGCTAAGAATACATTCTGCATTCAGATCAAGGTGAGGAGTTCATCATTTGTTCTTGATTATGCTTAATGGGACTGAGCCATAAATGTCATCATTTTCAGGCTCCAAATTCACTTCTTTATCTTGAGCCATATGCCACTTGAATAAAAAACACTGTGATTGCTGTCCTAATAACTGTGGATTTCTAGTTCTTTTCCTGGGGAAGACACAAGAACATTTTCTACTTCACAGTTCATCCCCAAAAACACCAATAAAACTCATTTATTTGGTTCAGAAATGTCAATCAAGAAAAGAATTATAGACCTGTCTTGTTTTCAAATACAATCTGTATGACAGAGAATTAATCAATAGCCTACCATTCCCAAAGCACATCACAGAAATCATGTCCAATTTTCTGACTCCCAGACAAAAAAAATATCATACACAGACAATTTCAATAGTGAAATGGCTATACTTATCTCTTCCAAACAAGATTATATTATCAGAGGAACTCAGAGAAGACAGAAATTGAACTCCTCTCAAGCAAAGCAGGACCAGAAGGGAAATGGCAAGTGGCCAGCAGGAGATGTTACAGCCTTAGTCCATCTGCGCTCAAGAAAGTGACCTCCTTCCCTAGGATGTTGGACGTGTCCCACAGAGGCTGTCAACAGTAAGGTCTAGACAGAAATCCTCCCTCTTTAATTCCCAGAGCTTCAATTTTCAATGAAGTAAACGTGACAACTATTGAATAAATGGCAAGATGGCTCTAGTACAAAGTGCAAGCTCAAGTTGTTCTCCACCCCATTCCCTTCTGCTGGAGAACCCCTACACATCTGTTCAGAGGGAATTAAAAACTTCAGCTGTCTGTTACAGCTGAAGGCACAGTGCCTTGTGTTTCTGGCGTGTGCTGGTACCTACAATCCGCTGCACCAGAAGAGGTCAGACAGTCTGCATCTCTAGCATCAGTGATACCACTAAAACAGTGGAAGTACAGAGCCATTTAAACGGAACAATAAGAACCGATAATAGGCAAAAAGTATCACCTTTCACTCAAAGAGAAGCAATGGTGCATAGGTAAAGGAATGTTCATGCTGGTTCTCAAAGCTAATCAACTGCAAATACATTTAGAAAAAGTAAAATCATATTTAATAGTGCAATTTACTAGGTATTGTATGCACATTTCAATTGTTTTTTCATTTGCATGATTTCACAAGACAGGCCCATGCTCTGCAGCTGGATATCAGTGGCTGAACAAGCTCTTCACCCATTTCCCTAGACACCCACTTTGAACAGCTGAGTAGATTAAAGTTTTCACTTTGACCAGTTAAATGAGGCTAGCAGAAAAATTTTACAATGACAAACCAGAGCAGGGACCCTTCTTGGTTTTATTCTTTTATTTTTTCAGTAGCAAATGACATATTATAAAAAGACTTGTCTTGTATTTAGTTGCCTTTGCACTATAATGTAAGTTCAAGTGGAAGATGCAGTTATTAAAGAGGTCTGCTGAGGAAAATACTTACGGTTTGTCCCTCTGTGAAGAGGTGCCAAGTTAGAAGTTTAACACAGACATTCTCACAAGTGAGACAAAAGTTAGAGGCATAATCAATCATAAACCCAAATTTACTTATTTTCATCTAAGTGAACAAGCAGGTAGGTTAGATCATGCTACTACATATTTATTACTATATGATCAAATGAATTTGATCAGACAAATTTGTCTCACAGGAGAGACATCTTGCACTAATGCTGCAGAACTAAGTACCTACAAAATTGACTTAGAATCCATAAATTTTGAGCGTTTGGACAAGTCAGTGAGTGCCAAAGCCAAATTACGAAGTTGGAAATATTTTGCCCCAGGTGATCACTCAAGCCCTAACTCTTCGGGGTTTACCTACATGTTTTGGCATATCAATGGGTTCTGATACAAATAAGTGTAACAATCAGAATTTTTGCCGTTAAACTTAACTCCAAGAACCCAAATATCATTTTATGTCTGCTGTAGGCTTGGCCTGCAGCAACAGCCCACAGCTTGGCCTACAGTTACAACTCCAGATGTCTTTCCAGTGGAGGGATGTAAGACAACTACCTAAAATTTTTAAAGAGGTGTCTGTTTTATAAGGTAATGGAAATCCTCTTAAGCAGGAACCGTAGTTAGGTTTTTTTTCCTTAGCAGTCCAAGGAAAGGAGGACAACTTCTTGATGCTCACAGCCTCACTCAATATGGTACAACTCTGTAGAAAGTCTATGGGAGTTATGAGTGTGCAATAATTACATGTCTGTGACTTTATAAAGACAGCAATAGCCTTAGTAAAACAGCAAGGCTAATTTGCTATTCAGGGATTTTTTTTTCCTAAGTCATATTTAATTACTATCCTTGTTTCCTTGCCCACCACCCTTCTCCACCCCCCTTCCTCTCTGAAGTGCTGTGGAATTTCGATGCTGAAGGAGAAGCTGATTATGCTGCACACTGGCATCGAGCTGTCCAGGCTACACACAAAAGATCATGAATAGGCAGGCGTGTACTTGCTCTAAATATAGTTCAGACGCTACTTAGGCATTTAGAATCAAAGATCTGCTACTAGCAACAAGTCCTCCAAAAGCGTGCGATTTGGCATGCCTGGAGCTGTTAAGTGGATGCAGGCAAAAAACTGCTGAAGTTATGGGGAAAGAATACGAAGGGTGCTAATTGCCATCTGCCAATGCCTCAGAAAAAAAGTCTTTGCGATAGACTTTCAGCATGGGAAAATGTAATAGCAGCAACAAAGTGTTTACAGGAGAATACATCTAACAAAGCAAGAAGCTCTCAGACTTTAAGAGACACCTTGCAGCAGAGGAAAATGCTTCTGTTTGATAAATTGAACATTAATGCTTCTGCTCCAGTGTGCATCTGTTACTTTCTACCCTTGAGGACTCACAGTTACAAGGTCCCCTCTCGGAAATAGTAAGTGGCGAAATCACAACAAATTGATTGTTTTCTATAGCATCTTGTCCTGGCATTTCTTCTTCCACAATCGCATTTTTAGTGGACAATCGGATCTGAATACAGTAAGATGGCTCTATGCCCATCATACACCTCAGTTCTGACAGCCCGATAACAGACTGGATAGTCCATACAACTCCCCCTGCATTAATTCAGTGAAATCAGAATATTTTAAGCTGTCTGAAGTATACTCTTGATAACAGTGATTTGCCTTTAAATTAGCAGGTAGTGATATTACCCTTTCCATGCAGGAACTGCTGGGTGCCTTACTTTCCCAGTCATTTATGTATGCTGCAGGCTGTAATAAAAGAAAGAGGAGATCAGCTGTAGAAGTTTGCCAGACATTTTTCCTTCTTAAAAGATTAGAGAGTGTCTTGGCTTATTCCATGACAAAATTACCTCAAAAATAGAGTGCTGTCACCTCAGCTTTTGTCCTTGACTCCCAGAAATGTTTGCCTGGATTTTTTCAAATATTACATATAATGTAGACCTTCAGCTCCAGAAGTACAAGGGGTTTCCCAGGTGGAAACATGCTCATGCTCTTAGTAGCATGTATGCAATGATTCCCATGATTCTGGGGCTGTCAGACTGAGACATTTGTCAAGAGTGATCCTTTTCTGACTGACGTGCTTGGTAGGCATTTGTCAGGACAGACACCTTACGGATGGCCCACTTCTAACCAGGAGCTACTTCCAGGCAGAAACTTAGAAGCCTCAATCTTTCTGGGAATGGCCATTTGAGAAGTCATACCTACATTGAATTAAAGCATTTCATAGTCATAACTACATGTATTCAAGCACTTCAAGTCCTCATGAGCTCCAGTGCCACTCAGCAAGAAAGCCAGCCACTATCTTTACCTAGGCCATCACAGATCCATCTGGATGCAGCTGTTATCTTCCCTAGAGCAGCTGGCCCAGCCCTGACCCCTAAAGCAAGTGAAATGACCCCAAAGTAAGCCCAGATCTGGCCAACCACGAGAGGGAGACAAGCTCACATGCTTGGCCAACACTAGCCCGTGCTGCAGGGGGAAGTTTCAGGATGTCCAGTAGCAAACTTGGATGATAGCAAATTTATGACAAGATGGAGAAGTGTGCCACAGCAGCAGGTCTCACAGCCTTCTTGCTGCATCAGTCTCCAGGGGTAGCCAAGCCACTTGAGAACCTGTCCAAAGGAGATGGAGGACACAAAGACTGTTGCTTTTTTTTCCTGGACCCAGCTTGGAAGGTATTTTTCTCCATTAAGCCACATGACAGGCTGATTACATTGGAATTACCAGGCAAAGCTGGATTTGTTGGTCTTATCTGATGGCCATCCCAGGGTTTTCTTGACTGAAGGAGTGGGACTCCTGGGGCAAGAAAGGCAACAAAGGCAGGCTGTTGGGACATTCAAGCACCACAAGGATGAGTGTGGCATAAAGGCTGAGATAGATCAGATTAGATAAAACAGGCCAATCACAGGCTGCTGGTAAAAAGAGAGGATTTGAGGTGAGTCTGGGAAAAAAATCTAGGAAAAAACAAGTCCCAGCCCAGCTATCCTGAAAGTATTTTGAGAGAGGGAAGTTGCCTTGCAATTGTCTTAAAGGCATGGAGATGGGACAGGTCACACCTGTGACTTTAGAAAATGTTTTAGATAGGTTGAACTGAAGACAAACTAATGTAGGCAAACCTGAAGTCTGACACCCAGATACTTCTCTCCCTTTCTCATCACCAAGCCTTTAATGAATTAGGGAATGGATCCAAATACTACGGCTGCTACATGAAATCCATCTTTACACCACCTTAAATTCCAGTTTCCCTAGAAGGATATAATCAACTCCCAGTATTTTTCACCTGGACCCTCAATTTGGTCAGTATTTTACACAGGTTCAAACTTTGTGATCTAAGTCAATGTCTCACTATAAGGAAAACTCCATGTTGTCAAATGTTTTTACCACTGAAAACCAGAAAGGTCCAGCCATTGAATTAACAAGAAAAATATTTTTTCTTCCATACAGCAACAAGCCAATTGGATCAACTGCTCTACTCCTGGTATTAAATTAAGAAAATGAAGTTTCTTTTAGATCAAGCAGGAAGCAAAGATGTGAATATTTCAGTGAGGTATAACTGACATTTCATTTGACTTTACAAATTGCTTTTGTAAAGTTGCTTTTCTCCTTTCTTTTTGAGAAGCAGGTAAGTTTTAGGGGTGAAGAAAATCAAGCTTCACTTCCGAACAGAATGGCCACAGACTGCCACCAGTAACTTCTTAAGGAAGAAAGTAACCAGTATCTGATTACAGCATTATTTTCCATGCAGATACACAGACCTGATGATAAAGATGAAGGTGATGAGAAATCGCACCTGCATATTCTGCCATTAGAAGAACTCACGGTTCTTGACATCACTCCAGCTCAGTGAGGCTGAGGGGAAAAACTGGTGGGAGGACTGAACAGCTGTATCTTGCATATGAAAATGGTACCTGTAGCTGGAGAAAGCAGCCTATAATAGACACTGCAGCAATCCTGTGTATTTCCTTCAGTAAAGCTCTTACATTTATTTTTACGATTGTGATACAAGGGTTTTCCTAATGCTGATTCCAACATTAAAACCTGAGCTCTGGATGAGGTTGCATTTTTACACCTGGCTTTGCAAGCAGGTGTGATCTTTTTTTTTTCATTTGTCTTTTGACACTTAATCAATGCCTTTGTCATCTGCAGATTAAGCTAGGGCAATGCCTTGTAAAAGGCTGTTAAATTCAGTCATCATTCAGAAACATCTTACATCAGGCCTTGTTCCACACAAGTATGTTGTATAGTCCTGGTCTGGGGACTCCCTCAGTTTCTGGAGGTTCCTAGGATTAAAATGCAGTCCAATACATTGACATATAATCTCCTATGTGATTTGGGACATTGCTTCCAAAGAACTTGCCTTCTCAAAACCGAATTTACTGCTGTAGTAGCTGTCACCTCTACTAGTACATATAAGCATGCCAGGGACCTGCATGGCATGGGCTGGCCTCATGGAGCTTCTAGGGACCTTGTGGAGTGCCCCTGACACTGGGACATAATTACTTTGGGGTGTGTGTATGGGGAGCAGGATTACTTCAGACATGTCTATAGTGCTCAGAGTGTTGCTGCCTTGCAGAGCAGTATTTTCACAGCATGGGTGTGTGCTGTATACATGGCAGCGTGGCATGAAAGCATAGCAGAGCAATGTTTTAAGATGAAAGACCTCTCAGGACAGTACTGGCAGATGTGCGGGGTGGAGGAAGCCCACCCTGGCACAGCCTGACCCATACTATCTCTATACACATTGAAGACAGTCCTGGAGCCCTGAACTACATCTGGGCATCTACTGTCTTATAGAGGGTGCCCACACAAGCTTGCTTCCTGGTTGTTTTAGCAATGTGGATTCCGGGGATGTTTGCACTTGCAAACTTCTTTTTCGAGGTGACTTGATTTATTCACTTTTATTTTAAGCTGGTTCCAACTCTAGAGCAAAGTAAACTCCTTGATCCAACAAAGAATATCAATATTTACAGCTGACTTGTGGTTGGATGGTATGAAGGCAATTTGATTGATTATTTTCAAAATATCTGTATAATGCAAATTTTCAAGGACCTTTGTTACACTGAAGGAAGTTACACTGAAAGAGCTAAGGCTGTGCTAGTACTGGAAAATGATAAATTAAATGATAAATTAAATGACCCAGGTAACTAAAATCCTCATGATCCAAATAAAATAATGGAGAAGCCAATACAAGATTCAATTAATAAGGACTAACAGGAAAAAAATTAAAATTGCCAATCAAGTTTATGAAACAGACCTTGTCTGACTAACCTAGAATATAGTTTCAATGAGCCTGTAATTTTGGCTTATAAAAGCAATAGCATTAGTGTAATAAAACACACTGTAGCTTCTGTGAGACTTACACTAAACCAATAAATTCACTAAGGATTTTAAACAATGGAAATTATTATGGTTCATTTGAAATATGAGATAAATTTAAATGGCAATAAATGGACAAAACATGAGCGAGTGGGTTTGCTTCTACTGGGCCCTTGCTGAAATTGTGTCCTTGCTCTATTTGATTTTTGCCAGACAGGCAAGACAACAAAAGATGATGACAAAACTTACTTGAAAAGCTTGCATATAAGAGGAGGATTTAGAGAAAGTGATTCACAAATGAAGATGACAAGTCACTCAGACAGTACCCCTTCAAACTGGCATTTTCATATGATAAAAAATGTGAACACATGTATAACCTAGATACAGAGAATGAAGGCCACATCCTATCCAAATGCTTGTATGTGGGTGACTGCGCAAAGAAGTATTGATGCATACTGGGAAGGTGCTATGGGACAAAACCGTATTCACTGTTGCTGTGGTATGAAAAAGTGCCAAACAAGAAAGACACTGGCCCCAGTGAGTCTGGCATCATGCGTGTGTTCTGCAAGAACTGAGCCAAGCTTACAAGTTAAATAAGATGGGTGGGTCAGGAACAGGAGGACAGATGGACTTCCTATCATTGCAAATGGAAAACAGAACCACTGTGCAAAGCCAAAGTGCATTGTGAATGGAAGAAACCAGTGCAGATATCTCCGGCATCTCTGTGCCTGTCCCAGTCACATCATTACACTCTGCTGCTGCTGCAGGCTGATGGACAGCCTGCTCTCCTGCCTGGCAAGCAAAGGCCTCCCATGAGTACAGGTTTGTCATTCCTCCCCTTTCTCATGTTAACACTCCCTGGTAAAATCCCTCAAGTCACCAACACTGCCCTCATACAGGAGACTGCAAAGCACAAATGCTCCTCCACTGCACCTCAGTGCTCCAAGAGGGCTTTCCACTGTGCTCATGAGGCTGATCTTATTTATACCTTATTACTTTGAATCACACAAACACACTTGATCTTCTCCCTCCCACAGCCACACTACATGAAACTCCTTAAAGATGTTTCTTAACACAAGTGGCATTTTTAGAACTGCAATGTATGGGCGGTGTAATCCTCCAGTGTATGAGCTGCTTATCAATCATTTAATTGTGTTGTCTTGGTCTTCACCCAGATGGTCCCTTTCAGCAGATAGCATTGTCTTTTAAAACTTTAGATAATTATAGCCCTGTAAATGGGGAGTGGAAGATTTGTTGGCTGCAGCCAGCTCATCTTTCTTCTGTAACAGCCTCATTGTCTGGTCATTGCCTTACTCACAATGGAAAGAGATCCATGCAAATAGAGACACCCATTTAAAGATGATCCTCAGCTGAGTAAATAATATCAGGAGCCTAGCTGATAGTAATTCCAGGAAAGATTAAAATCTAACTTTGACTCAGCTGGTTTTTTTTCCCCTCCTTCCTTAGGCACACAAAGTAGAGGGGAATGAACATCTATGCAGCTAACATAGCTGATTTAAAACACATTTAAACCCTGTCTACACCAGCCAACAATACCCTGTCAGCACTTTGGGTTGTGTTTTTCTCTTTTTAAACAAAACCAATTAACAAGGTTCCTGAGGGAAATGGGCCCATCATTTCTCTGTTGTTTCCCTCAATAACGCAGTGGTGAAAATGCAGCTTCAAGCAAAACTTGGACATTTTTACCAGCACACTGCCTGCTCCTCTCAGATCAGAAGGTGGCTCAGCTCCATCAAGTGGTCCCCACACCCTTCCAGCTAGCTCCCTCCTGGCCTACCCTCGCTCTGGGTGGCCACTGCAGCTCTATTCTGCCCAGGCGATGCCACTCTCCTGCCCAGGGCACCAGCAGCAGCTGCTTGGAGCCCCTGCAGCGCAGTCTCAGCCCACATCCTCTGCATCACAGCACATCACAGGGCAGAGGGACTGCCTGGCTCTGAAGTTTAAAAATTACCTTTGTCACAAGGGAAGATTAATCTCTGAACAAACTGATGGTAGAAAACAGCAGAGTGCTGGCCCAGCGTATGTCTTTTCTTTCAAAAACAGAGTTAATGCATACAAGTCAAAACAACTGCTATTCAGATCCCATGGTGCCCTCCAGCAAGGGAGGCCTAGCACCCTGGGTGTACTCTGGACATAGAGTGCCTGGATTTGTCTGAGGACAACACAGTTAAAGAGAGGCCTTTAACTTGAATAAAATAGAAGAATCTGGGGAAAAAACTGTCTTCCTTATTGCACTAAAGAAAATATGAATTCCTGATTCTTTCAGAGGTTTGACAGCCTTAAAAAAAAAATAAATAAAAAAGAAAAGATGTGCTGCTTTTTTATTGCTTTGCAAACCAGATTTTTTGATTTCCCATAAGATTCCATGGCTGGATGGAAAACAAGCTGTACCCTGAGAGTTCAGGGGAAGGCAATTTTTCATCATCCTCCATCTTTATTTACAATTTAACTTGTTTAGGAAAACACCTATCCTTCCCCATGTAATTTTTAAGTTTTTGTTTTGTTTGGAGCATATGCAAAGCTTGCAGGCCCTGCTTACCACTTATGCAGAAGTCTTAAAAGGCGCAAATTTCTTCCCTCCAATTTCAGCTATTGTCAGAAAATGTTACTTCATTTAGAAGCTGACTTATTCAAGAACTGCAAACAAAACTATGAGTTTACCACAGTGTTTAATGGGCAATGAAGTACACTCAGAAATGATGTATTAGGGCTGAGATGAGAATGCTAACAATTTTATTCAAATTTCCCTCAGCAAAACCTTCTCAGAAAAGCTACACACACAAATTAACAATGGGTGGCTTTTAATGCAGCAGTTCGGAAGTTTATGAGAACTTCACAAAGACTATGTATGAGTAACTCCTCTGAGTCAGTGTCTTGTCACACAATGCACCAGGCTAAATTTAGGCAGGACCTGGATTGCAGGCATGATTTTCAAAGAGTTTTAGAGTGACCCGTTTCTATTCCTTCCATCACAAGTGACCACTCTGACTGTACCTTTCAAAGCTCAGATGAAATACTGAGAGCAAATCTTGAGGGATTGCTCAAATCCATGGCTTCCTGCATGGCATTTATCTGAGCAGCATCTTCCTGCCTCCCACCAGTGTATTAAGCAACATGACCAGTATCAGTAACGTATCTACTCCCATCATCTTTTCCCTGAGGTAGAAGTGCTCACAGGAGAGTGTTTCATTTTGGAGTATGTGTGCACATGCACACACTCACACTCAGGCCTGGATACAGCTAACCAACGCTGCTCACGTTAGAGAGAAAACCCAAAGAACAGGGAGCAGACTGTACCCTCAGTTGTGATTTCCCAGCTAAGTCAAGTACTTAACGAGAGGTTTTGCACAGAAGAAGCCTGTGCGCCTGTTTATTGCTGTTCCAGCTTCAGTGGGGCTGGTTACCACGTTTAAGCCTTTGTGATATTGCAACCTTGCTTCTGAACTTCCTGGTTCATGCCACATTTCTAAAACTGAAAATAACCACTGTGTTATCTTTTGCATGGTATTGTTTCACAATTACAGTATCTTTATTACATATGTTATTTATATTTCCACAGATAGAGGAAAAAGGAAACCTCAGATTCCTCCACAATTGTTCCTGATTAAAGTACTTGTTTACATAACATTGGAAAACTGTAACAAAACCGCCTAGAAAAAACAAGCTGCTCCAAACAAAAATACAGCTTTCCCCTTAATCTCGGGAATTACATTTAATTTACTTGATTTAAACAGACATGTTTTACTAGGAGGAGCAACAGAGTGAATTTTGTTCATGGCACATGTTAAATGAAATGAGCTCCCTGTCAGAGAAAATAAAACCAAAGTTTCTCTAAACCGAAAGGTTTTATTATTGTAGCCCAGTCAGCTCAAGCAGCAATGAATTTCAACAAATGTAGCATTGACATCACTTGCTACTTAGACAGTGGTAAAGTTTGCCTTAATAGCCAATAAATAAAATCCCTGCGTTCGTCTGGTCACACAGTACGTTCTTAAATGTGATTAAGTTGCTTCAAAACTAATGGTAATATTTTATTGGATTTTGAACAGAATAATGCTAGATTAATAATGTCAGTAATTGAGACTGGCGATCGAGAATACGGGATAGCATGCAACTAAATCACTTTTTAATATACCTGAATTTTATCAATAGTAGCATGTATTTCATTTAATCTTACTCTGATTAATTTGTATTTCACCTTAAACATGCAAAACAAGTTTCACTGACTATTGGTTTAAAGTACTTTTGCAGACTGCAAATTCAGTCATTTGCTTAAATGCACAGCTCATTTCTCACCCATATTTTGGCTTGTGTTTTATTCATCCTAAAATGATACAGCACTCACACTCCATATCTGAAAGCAAACAGAGAGATCCCAAGATACCATCACAGGAAACACCTTGGGAAAAAAAAAGAAAACTGGGAGAATTTATCAAACACTTGCTATTCTCCAGCACTAATGAGGCAGAATCTCCTCCAGATTAATAAGTAACAGTTGACTGTCTGGAAAAGGGTAGAGAAAGGTGGGGGCAGTGCTGCTTTTCTTAGCCAGGCTGAGTGGAACAGGCCAACCACCACTTTGCAGAGGTGTGCAAAAACAGAGCTCTCACTTTAACCCCTTCGAGGTTACAGGAGAGTGCTAGTCTGAAATCCCAGCCCCTCTCATCCCCTCCTCATTTAAACAGACCCCCTCAGTTTGACCTGCAGTTCCATAAACTAAAATGCTTGAGGAACTTAAAGGCTTCTTAAAGGCTTTTGCAAGGGAGAGATTTGCTAGGTCTAGTCAGGCTGACCATTAACAAGGGCAGAGCAGAGCCGGGTGTTGAGAGGACACAGGGTACTGCTCTCACGTGCAGCACATGCAGAGATCATCATCTGCTCGCTCCTTGCATCCTTGGCCTCAGCTGCCCTTCCCTGACTCACCCTCGCAAACATAGATAAGCAAACTTCAAAAAGTCCAGATTCTGTTTGGGTAAGTGCTCAAAAGTTCAGAAACTGGCTTGGAAACACAGTGAGAATAGCCTGTCTTGGTAGGCAGCCAAACATTCTCCAGTGAGGCTGGGCTATAAACACTTCCAGAATAGCCTCTCTCGTAGTATTTTGGTGGTATTTGTTTCTCATCCTGTCTGGCTGGGAAAGTAAAGTATCACAAGAACAAAAGGACTCGGGTATAAATCTGCGGGCCTGTTTCTCTCTGGTCTTGTGCCCAAGCCCTGGGCAAGGAGAGAGCAACGCTTTCTGCCAGCTTTGCCCACATTGTGTGCTCCACAGAGGGGGCAGGCGGTGACAGCGTGGTGTGGG
>JBCJKH010009436.1:0-14814 GCA_039877255.1 Loriculus beryllinus | reverse complement strand
AAAAAAAAAAAAAAAAAAAAAAAAAAAAAAAAAAAAAAAAAAAAAAGAAAAAAAAAAAAAAAAAAAAAAAAAAAAAACAAAAAAAAAAACCCAAACCAAAAAAACCCCCAGAATTTATTTAAAGGATTTGACTGATTTTAATTCGGAGCATTACATTATTGTTTAGATAAATAAACCCATTTATATTATGCTGGATTGTGGAAGATAAATTTTCTCCAGATTGCATGGCCTCAGTGTTGACCTTGTCTTTCTGATAAGAAAATGAAATTGAAACACAAACATTTAAATTAAAAACTGCTGCTCCTGAGCTGTAATAATTGTATGAAATAGTGATGCATCTCAGAAGTAGCAACAAGCTGTGCTTTCTGCTAATACTGTGATTCTAACACGATGGACATTAGGGCTAGAAGGGACATTGAGAGATTACCTTTTTCTTCCTTTGACCAACAGGGGAAAGAACGGCTAACCACTTCCAGTGCTGGAGAGTTTCTAGTCTCCTGAGTCCTGAATACCCATTCAGCACTAGATACAATTGCCATTGGAAAAGATTTTTCTATGTTTTTTTTTTTTTTTTTTTGCTTTACTTTAAGGCCTTTTTTAATATTCTTCACGGCGGTATAAATCAAAAAAAAAAAAAACAACCCTAAACTAGACTGGAAATAAGGAGTCCCTGAAGTGCTAGGAAAGAGAAGTCTATACAAGTGATACTGAAGGACTAAGGAGAAGAGGAGAGGATGATGTCTCTTCTAACAGCATCTCACAGAAGAAAACATCACAGTCCTCTCCCACTAATTCTCCTAAAAGCCTGAGAATGACCTTTGTCGTCCTTAACCCTATTCATTGCATAAGTCTCGAGACTTCCTTCCTCCATCAAAATCTCACACATCCTAAAGTCCTTTTCACCATCCCTTCCCAACAGCACTTTCCTAGTACCAGGAAAATGTTGAATTGTACTGCCTTCTACTTTAGCTGCTTTGCCCTCATCCATGGCAAAACATGTCAACTTGTATACACTTCTGAGCTGCCTTTGAATAGCATGAATATCTGGGACTCCTTGGGAAATGAAGAATGTCTCTGGGCATGCATGGGAAAGAATGAGCAACCTAGCAGTAGCTGAACTGCAGAAAAAGAGCCCTTCTTGAGAATGGCTTGAGCAGCATAAAATGGCTACATAGAGAAAACAGCAATGATATCCTGCCTGCTGTTAAATTCATAATACGAACAAATAAACAAATGTTCCCCATTTACTTCAGTTTACACTTTTTCTTGTAGCATCCTCAGTGATACTGAGATAAAAATACATCTTCACCATAACAACTTTTAAACATAGTTGTAGATTGTCTTCCTTCAGTCTTCCCTTCTTCACCCTAAAAATCCCCTCAAAATCTCTCAGTATCTCCTCATAAATGTTTCTTTTAATAGTAAAAGTTATCAAGTTTTCAGACAGAATTAAGAATCTTTCTAAACTCCATAGGGCACCTTTCATTGCAAACATTCAAACTAGGAGGAAATTATAACAAGATAAAGAACAGTTACATAAATTCTGCTCTATGGAAGACATATAAAGGGAATAAACAATAAACGACGAAATGTCTGTTAAGAAATCACAGAAAGCCTGCTGAGCTGCTGCTTTCTTTCCTTCTCCCAGAATAAATGTAAAAATTACTGCCAGTTTTAGAATACACATCACATTCCTGGCATGAGAAACTATGCTTTCCTTTTTTTTTTTTTTTTTCTTCCAGTATAGTCTTATCATTTGTATCTTCATGTATTTATTGTTTACTTGAGTCTGCCTGTGACTGATTCACAAACAGATGGGCACAGTGAATTCCTGGAGAAGTCCTGCAGTTTTATTGGATTGTTTATTTGCAGATTTTGGCTAAGCCTGGGGAAATATAACAAGGAGAAAAGTCTAAGGTCAAAATTTAGATGCAGGTGTTTTCACAAGCTTTCAGCCCTTGTGCTGAATTTCTGTACGGGTATGCGTTTGTTCCCATGTTTGCTCACATGGCCCTAGTAATTTTATTTTTATTAGTAACAACCTTTCTTTCAACAGCTACATTACCCATGATTTGTTTGGGTTTTACTTGAGAAAGAGAGTGCCCAACTTTTTATACAGGCACAAAATTTTCATAGTCATGCAGACCTATCAATAGGACATAATCTCTGTCCCATGACATTAAGGTATATATAATCAAAACTTGAAGTGCCTGCTTAGCCAAATCACCCCATTTGTGGCCCAGGTCATGGCTGAAACTGAAAGGGACACATGACAATGTATAACCAAACTATCTTGTATCTCTCAGTCTCCTGTATAGTCTCCTTGTAGCCTGTGCAGAAATCACTAACTTTGTTATATATAGCCCTTCCTCCCAGCACTTTTGAGAGATTAAGAAAAACTAAACAGAGTGACCTTGTGCATAGAAAAAGCAGTTGTTATAGGCTAGTGCCTTCTACTGTGCAAATGTTGTCTACCTGAGGACCTTTGCTGTTAGTCATACTACACAGCTAATGGGTGAGGTTTATTGTTTTGGTTTCTCCCTTCCAAAAGTGTTCTGGTGTGTGAATTCATGCTGTGTATGAACCCACTTGCTGAATCCCTTTCATGTCACCAGCCCAAACAAATCTTACTCCCATGGAGCTCTGCACTCAGCTGCCAACTAAATTATAGCGAGGAGTCAGATGGTTCTGCACTGATTTTCCAGTTACTGGCTCTCCTAAACAGACAAAACATTACATTTCACTACATTACATTACATTACATCGAAAGATAGCTTTTGCATATTTTACATTCCCTTGGGAGCAGAAGAGAAGGTCTGAGTCCTTGGTTAAAGACATGTCATAATTTACCATGGCAATTTCTGTATTATGTCTTTATTCTCTAGAATTTTCAACAGTCAGTAAATAATACACAGTTGTACTGAAATAATCAGGATTATAGCCTCTATATATGAAAAGCGCCTGCTGAGAAGTATAATTTTGTCATGCATATTCTTATAAACATTCAGTTTCTAGGTGAAAAATTATCTGTTCTTGTGTGCTAGATATTCTTGCGTGCTGTGATAAAGCAATGCAATGGAATGGCATCACACATAAGGGACAGTAGATTAATGGTCCCTATTTCCCTATGAAGATCAGGATATGGTTTATTTTCCAAGTCAGATCAGACATATAAAACTTAAAATTCAAGATAATATTTAATCATAAAGAACTCTTTTGCCATTAGTATCTATTATTTGTACTGTGATCGGGCCTTGAGCTTGATGTCTAATGCATGCAAGCATAGAGTTAAAAGTGCAAATTCTAGACAACTGGGGTGAAGGCTTGAAGGCAGCATATGAAGGAACTCTTAGCACAGCTCTGTCGATGAGACTGATGAGCTTCTCAGGAAGACAAAAGCACCAGTAAAAATGGTAATTCTAGCTTTTATGCTTTCACTTCTAGAGGACGGCTTCCTTTCCTGGGGTTGTGAGTTTTATGGTGTCAGTCTCTCTGGTCAGCATATAATGAAGAATTATAATTCTGCCAAATCTAAACCCTCCAAAATTGTTCATGTTGGGCCTGCCAAGAGCTCTGTGTCTGCTTAAAAAATAGTGAATCTTTGCAATAATAAAGCAACATCTGTCATAATCTGTCTTCAAGCTTTTGAGCTTTTGAATAGAATTTTCACTTCAGTCATGAGGACTTGATTTTATTTATTTATTTTTTGTTTTTTTTTTTTATCACATGACATTGGGAGCTCAGAAAAAAAAAGGTTAAATCATGACACAAGAGTGCAAGATGACAAAACAACAATTAACGAGTAATTAGACCTATTAAATTTTGGAAGATGTGGCTCTGAGCAACCTGATCTAGATGAAGATGTCCATGCTCACTGCGGGACAGCTAGAGTATATGACCTTTGAAGGTCCCTTCCAAGCCAAACTATTCTATGATTACATGCTTAGGTGGGTTTCTTGCTGTCAGGTTAATGCCAGAGAAGATCCATGTCAGAAACCTTTCACTGAAGGATAGTGAATATTGGAGCAAAAACTAGGTGTATTATAAAAGCAAATTAATTAATGTGAAGGTTGTAGTGGTGATATGAGTTCAAGCTGAGTGTGGGTGGAAGGTGGGAGGAGGAGTCTACCTAGAAGAAAAGAAACATATTGTAGGCTTGGCAGTGGCCAAGCCACTACAAAATCAGATACTGACTCCTATAAAGGCCACTTCTTATGGCTGAGGAGCACCAGGAACAGTAATATCAGCCACACTGTTGGGATACTGGGGTACAGATACCCCTCTGTCCCATAGGTAAACCAAGGACAATGTGCATGCTGAAGGACTGAGCATGCTGTTACCAGACTTAACCAAGCACAGTTATATTTTTGCATATTCCCACCAGAAATCACAAGGTCTTAGAATGGGTTGGGTTGGGAAGGACCTTAAGATCATCTAGTTCCAATCACCCTGTCATGGGCAGGGACATCTTCCATTACATTAGATTGCTCAAGGCCTCCTCCAACCTGGCCTTGAACACTGCCAGGGATGACACATTCACAACTCCCTTGGGCAGCCTGTTCCAGTGCCCGACTGCTCCCATAGTAAAGAACTTCTTCCTTATATCCAACCTAAATGTCCCCTGTTTAAGTTTGAACCTGTTACTTCTTGTTGTATCACTACAGTCCCTGATGGACAGTTCCTCTCCAGCACCCTTATAGGCCCCCTTCAGATACTGAAAGGCTGTTATGAGGTCTCCACGCAGCCTTCTCTTCTGGCCCTAATTTGCTTAGCCCATAAAAAACATGGGAGGTGCTCTAGCCCCTTTAGTTGCTACAGCCAAGTCAATATGTGATACATTTTACTCAGGTAAGTACCCACTCACACTGACCAGTTAGTTTAGCCTAGGGTCAGCTGTTCACTCAAAGTACTCCTTCTTAGATTGAACAGCACCCCTATGCTTTTCTCCCCAGTAAGAACAGAGTCTCTCTAGAAGAAACACTTGCAGCCTTACCGCTAGCTGCATGTGGCTACATTTCCCTTAGTTTAGGGTCAACCCTAGAGAGACAATTTACTCTTGTAGTAGAGTTAGGGTAGCAGAATTTGGAAGAAGAAATGCTTTTAAGGCATGAAGTCTCCCTCTCTGCCCACACATTCTATGCTGTTCGTTAAATTTTCTCTATGTTTATTCCCTCTGTGCTTTTAAGAGAGGAGGATAGCGAGAAAGTGATTGCATTGATTTTATAGTTTACACCAGAGTGATAACAAGCTTAGCTATTGACCTGTGCTCAGTAAAATTTTTCATGAGTTCATTAGTGGAATAAAACCAAAAGTAAATAAATATAGAAGTAACATTCATTTAGCTTTACTGAAACTCACTCACTTTGTGTGTCTAAAATACAGTTCTAATTTAGCTCTGTTTCAAACCACTGAACCACTGCATGTTGTTTGAAGTTTTCCCAGCCCTGATCTTACAACAATCACAAAAAGATCAAAGCCAAATAGTTACAAAAATTCCTGAGGAAAGCAAGGGAGAATGTTCTGTTGATTCAGCTTGAAAGATTAAAAACTAGTAGAGATGAGCATTAAGTTTTCAGGTCAGAAAGAAGATATCAGAGAGAAAATGCTATATGCTTTCAATACAAGGAAACCTTTCAAGAAAATGGGCTTCATAAAAACAGACCGGCACTAGAGCTGAAGAGCTTTATAGTGCTGCATTGAGCAAAGAGAGATTACACCATGACAAAGAATAATGATAACTGCACTGCAGAAGTCTGAGAAATTTCATTTAGTTCTGAGAAAACCCAAAAGTTCAGGCAACAGGTTCAGTCTCTGTATAAACTTGAGAAATTGGTCAAGAAATGTCATGGCAGAAGATTCATTCATGACAGGAACAGCGCTTTCTGTCCACGGTCCTTTGTGTTGCATCATTGTGGTGGCTTGATCCTGGCTGGATGCCAGGTGCTCACCAAAGCCACTCTATCACTCCCCTTCTCAGTTGGGCAGGTGAGAAAAAATATAACAAGTACAGAGAGAGATCATTCACCGATTATTGTCATGAGCAAAACAGACTCAACTTGGGGAAATTATTTTATTACCAATCAAATCAGAGTGGAGCAGTGAGACATAAAAATAAATCTTAAAATATCTTCCCCCCACATCTCCCTTCCTCCTGGACTCAACTTCACCCCCTATTTTTATTGACTCCTTCCCCTCAGCACCACAGGATGACAGAGAATTAGGGTTGTAGTCAGTTCACCACACATCGTCACTGCCATTCCTTTCTCCTCAGGGAAAGACTCCTCACACTCTTCCATTGCTCAAGCACAGGAGCCCTCACATAGCAGACAGTCCTCTACCAGCTCCTCCAGTGTGATGCCATCCCACATGCTGCAGTTCTTCACTACCTGATCCTGTGTGAGTGCCTTCCAGGGGTTCAGTCCTTCAGGAACAGACTGCTCCGGCATGGGGCCGCCACAGGGTCACAAGTCCTGTCAGCAAACCTGCTCCAGCATGGGTTCCTCTCTGTATGGGGCCACAGGTCCTGCCAGGAGCCTGCTCCAGCACATGCACCACAGGCTGCAGGGGAATCTCTGCTCCAGCACCTGGAGCACTTTCTCCCCTCCTTCCTCGCTGACCTTCATGTCTGCAGAGCTGTTTCTCTCACATGCTCTCACTCCAGCTGCAGTTGCTGTTGCACGGCAGTTTATTCCCTGCTTCTTAACTCTGTTATCCCAGAGGCTCTATCAGATGTGGGGGAAACTTCTAGCAGCTTCTCACAGAAGCTATCTTCCTAGCCCCCCTCACTACCAAAATCTTGCCATGTAAAGCCAGTACAGTCATGGAGCCTCTCACACCAAACCTAGACTGAGGCCAGGAGGTACAAACATGTCAGAAAACAAGAAGACAACAAGATTATTGAATATTTCTGCCTCATTTACAAGTGTGTGTATTCATTACGAGTTTTGTACAGGTCTTCTTAGTCGAACCATACCAATCAAGATATAGCAAGCAACTCAGCAAACGCTAGTGTTGGAAAATTTTGGGGAGGAATCAAATGTCATATTTAGCAGCATGCACCTCCGTGAGGGTCTCTCTCTCTCTGTTGTTTCTAGTTGTACCGTGTATCTCATTTGGAAGTGAAATCATGAGCCAGAAGCTTGCATTAAAAGTTCACACTGCAGTGTTGGGTGGTGGGGGGAACCCTGTTTGGGCTTTTCTTTGCACAAAAGGAATCAGAGTCATAGAATCATAGAATCGTTAAGGTTGGAAAAGACCTTTAGGGTCATCAAATCTAACTGTTAACCCAGCACTGCCAAGTCTACCCTTAAACCATGTCCCTAACTGCCACATCTATACTTCCAAGGATGGTGAGGACAGTTCAGATCAGAGAGTAAAACCAGTCTGTTTTCCGTCAGGTCAGCTATCAAGTGGCTGGGGGGATGAGACCACAGAGAAGAATGGGAAAGACTGCTTAAACATTGTGTACCCCATGCACATTTCTCAGAGTGTTCCTTCCCAAAACCCAGCCTACCATTCCTCCTGGACTGGAGAGCTATTTAAATTTCTACCTTATGGTAATTCTCTGTGTCTAGTTTCAATCTAGAGCAAGGACCAGCTAAATTACTATTTCCCTGAAGAGCCCATACATTTTTCTACCCTGCCATAAAGTTAAGTTCCTTTGCTGAGCAGACAAAAAAATCTGGGAGCTATGACTCAAAATACACAGCAGCTGCAGAGATCTGAACTATGTGAGAGAAGGGCTCTGCTGGAAGATGGGCACTGTGGGACAAGTTACTAGGGAGGGGGCAGGCTCAGAAAACAGAGGCAGCAGAAACACCAAAGAGATAACATCCATGGCAGCAGAAAGTCAGAGAAAGATTTTTAATATCACCTGGGAAAACCCTAGAGACACAGTTTGTAGAGATAGTGTTATCATGGAAGAGGCTTGAAGGTCTCTGAATCCAAGAACATTTAGGGGGGATGGTCTGTTCTCCATACAAAACAGTCCTTGACCAGGAGAGGTTTAAGACCCCCAGATCTGCTGGAATGACTGCTCAGGTGATCACCTCAGGACTCAGCTGAGTTTCAAGAGTCCAGCCAAGAGAAGACCTAATGTTTGTGGCTTGTTTATTTCATTTCAGCTCAGCTGGCTTGTTTGTATTGAAGCAGAGAGCACTGGTCTGAATCGTTATGCAAGCAGGTCCACAAGTCAATAGCTTCAGCAAAGTGATGGGGGCAGATGGCTGGGAACCAGCTGGGGCTGAGAGGTTCTTCAGTCGGCTCTGCTGAAGCCAGATCAAGATGTGTGACCAGAACCTCTATATGTTGGTTAGATGCTCAAGTCAAAAAGGGTAATTACCTTTGGAGATGTTTGCCTTGTTATTTTGATGCCCATGTGCTAATTTGTGAGAAAGTAGAATGGCAGATTTTTCTCTTTTACTTGATCCATGAGAAAGGAGATGACTCTCCATCATTTTTCAGTGACTCTGGTATTCAAAAAGAAGCTTATTTTCTCTTTATTGAGAAGATCAAGAAATTATTGAGAAACTTCCTGCTGTTCTTTTCAGACCAGCCTGCAGTTTGCTGAATGTTCATCATTGTCATTGTCATCATCTTTTCAAAGGCTGAACCTGCTATGAGCTTTGACCTTCCTTTTCTGAAAGTTTGCGCTCTCTTGTTACTCATCTCAGCTGTGTGGAAGGTGGTGACCTCTCCACGTGGCTGTTGCACTCCCTCTGTGGCACCCAGGGTTCTGCATTGCTATTGTTTTCTTTAAGCAGAGGCAGCCAAGGTTTTTTTCTATTTCCTCTCCAGCTTTCTGGGCACACTGCATCACGTTTTGGTTCAGTGACCACACTGTTATTCTGTCAGATTGCCCATCCCTACCGTTTTGGTTTCCCTTTTGGAGTGTGTACATTTCCCCCTGCAGCCTCCACCTAGTCCTGTCATGTCTCTTCTTTCATCATTACATGGTTCTGAGGCTATGATGACCATGAGGGTCACTCTGTGCAGTTGCAATTAATCTTGCAGATGAGCTGAGCTTTATGGGAGAAGGGCAGACGGCTTAGGCAAGCTGTGCTGCTGAGCTCTGGGGTTGTTCTGGTATACTGCTTGAGAGCCTTACATGAAGCCAATGGAGCTCTGAGACTTCTCAAACTGTTTCTTTTTACAGTGGATGAGCACTTTCACCCAGTCAGGTTTGTTAACTTTCCTTTACAGCTATCAGAGACAAAGCTAAAGGGTGGGTTTTTTTTTTTTTTTTTTGTTTGTTTGTTTTTATTTTGGGAAGAAAAAAAAAAAGAAAAAAAAAAGAGAGAAAAGGAGGCAGAGATCAAGACAGTTTTTCACCAAATAACATAACTCCTTGAGAAATGCTCTAGGAAATACAGTTATCTGTAGTGATGAGAAAGAAGGAAAGGAATGGAAAGACTGGCTGTGAGCCTGTGAACCAGCTGTGAACTCTGCTTCTTAGATTGGTACCCTTTAAATTTCAGATTTGAAAAACTTTATCATGCCAGAGAGAAGCAAGGTGAGCTCCAAACAAGTTTTCCTTCCCTTTTGTCTACTTGCTGCAAGCTATACTTTTTCATGTTAATGGAAAGGTGATGTTACTCAGAAGGGGCTGTACTGGTTGGTGGCCAAATAAAAGTTCAGGAATATAAAGCTAATATAATACAGTTCAGCTATATAAAGACCTAGAAAAAGAAATGCTCTTTCTCATCTCCTGTGGCTTTACCAATGTAAGAAGACTTAAACATGTAGAAAAGTATAATTTCCAAATGTATGACTTGTGGATTTAATCATAGTACTCTGATACTGCTTTTTTGTTGTTTTGGTTTTAATAATCTCTGAAGCAGATACATTGCAAACCTAGCTCTTCTGTAGGAATGAGGCTGTTTGTTCCTTTTATTAAGATTACTGTTGGTTTCAGACTTATGGATCAGTGTTGTCTCCTTGGATGGGATTTACATTCATCTGAGCTCCTTGTCTACGCTTCTTATCAATGGAGAGTAATACAGTTTGCTGAAGTAATCTTGTCCTTTAGCAGATCTCTATGACAATTCAGATGAATCATTTTTTCTTGGTACATGCTTCTCCCTGCTGACAATAAGGGAGTCTTAACAGAGCAGCTCTGTACATCCAAACATGTTGCAAGTCACTAAAGACACCTGAGTTGAAAACCAGCTCTAGTGTTTATGAAAAATGTATACACTATCAACCATGAATTGGCTTCTGGGTGAAATGGAAGCTGTGAGTATGTAACCTCCTAGCAGAAGTCTATCCTTCAGTAAGGTAGTCCCCATAATCACATAGCCTGTATTCATGACTTTTACCCCCCTGTTAGGTTTGCAGTGTGCCTACCCTCTATATGTAAGTGCTTTCTGCTGTATTTTGGAGGTTAAAAAGGGTACTGAACCTGATGATTTTCACCAAGTATATGTCACTTTTCCAGCCAAACTTCTTAACGCTTATTCCATTTAATTGTAAAATTTCAGTCCTGTTCTAACTGAGGCATTTAATAGCA
This sequence comes from Loriculus beryllinus, assembly GCA_039877255.1. Lineage (NCBI taxonomy): Eukaryota > Metazoa > Chordata > Aves > Psittaciformes > Psittacidae > Loriculus > Loriculus beryllinus. The sequence goes on along the minus strand of JBCJKH010009436.1, from coordinate 4,307 downwards.
TATAGAACAGTAACATTAGCTATGCTTTGAAATGGGTTATGACAAATATCAGCTAGGAAGTAGATAATGGGCTATGCAAGTTAATACAGATGAGCTAATGATGTTCTGATTGCCTTTCATGGAAGTATCTGCTTTTATTAATGGATTATATAAGGAAAATAGGCATTTAGCTTTGGCCCTCTGATTTGCATCTGACTTAGATGTCTACCAGAACTTTGAACATCTGAAATTGGAACACCTGGTTGGTGCTGATTCAATGTAAAGAAATATGCTGTGGGCTCATTAAACAGTAACAGACCATTGAGTGATGCTAATGCACACATGCATGTTCAGAAAGATTAATTAATCTGACCTGCAGCTTGCTCTGTCATTAATTATTAAACATTTGAGAATACAGGAAAATGCATGGTCGGCTAATCAGATAAAGCCCTTTAAAATTAATTTTAAGACCTTCACCATTCTTACCAGAATCTTGAATCAACACTGTTTCCTAAATAAAATGTGATCTGACTGTCAAAAGAGCTGGAGATTTTCCAAAAGTCACAATCTTAAGTCTTCCTGCTATCAATCAAGACATCCTGTTATTTATCCCATCCACGATTAGTATTTTGGAATCAGAATTGTTGTATCTTTCCACATTATAATTTGTAACATGCTTCAGGAAAAAAAAAAAAAGAATTCACTGGCCCACATAACCCAGTGCTAAGCATGTGGGAACTTGCTTAACAATTTAATTTTGGAAAATTGAAGTTTACCTTCCTTGGGATCTTCCAGGTTGGAAGAGACCTCAGGTGGTCATCTGCTCTAACATCCTGTTCAAAGCACAGTCAGTAGTTAATTCAGCATTTAGGTGCTCAGGGCTTTGTTGAGGCAGATCTTGAAAACTTCCATGGCGAGAACTTTCTGGGCAGCCTGTCCCAATGCTTGGACAATTTGTTTCCTTTGACCCAGTTGGAGATACCCATCTTTTAGTCTGAGGCTGCTGTTTCTTGTCCATCTGCCACACTTCTATAACAAGGATTTCTATTCTTACTGGCTTTCCTGTAGATACTGGTAAGCTAGCTGTTAAGTGCTCCTGAAGCCATCTTGTCTTTAGGCTGAACCAGGTCTGATCCTGCAGCTTCTGCAAGTGTTTCAGCCCAACTATTTTGGTGGCCTCCACGGAACTCATTCCAGTTTACCAACATCTTTCATGTACTGGTAATCAAAACTAGCAGCAGTATTCAGGATGTGATGTAATGAGTACCAGATAAAGATGAATAATCAGTTTCCTTGATCAACTGGCTCTGGTTTTGTTAATAAAGTCAGGTATGACAGCACACTCTGCTGACGCATGTTTAGACACAAGCATACGTTGTTGTAGCACCAGACTATTCTACTGCACACCAAAGATCTGCAGGCAAACACTTGTTTTAAGCCAGAGATAGCATCTTTGTCTAGACAATATTGCACTGTTTGTGACAAAAGTGTCAAACCTACCTGGCTGTCTGACATCAAACCCAATAAATTAGATAATCTTACAGTAAGCAAATTGATTGTACAGCACATGTGCCAAAAGTACATTTACTATGCAAATACAGGATAACTTTGATACTTACCTTTTTTGGCTGAAAGATACGACAGACCTAAAAAACCCCTTTCCTAAATAAAAACATACTTTTCCACACAGCTGTCCCTTATTTGTGGAAACTGGCTAGGATAAAAGAGAAAGCCCAGACAATACTGGCTGAGCTCTAATTACCTTAACTGGAACATGATGGTTCTTCCTCTGTTTCTTCTTTCTGACAGGATGTGGAGTGCAGAGGACTGGGTTTGGACCCAGCCTTTGTAACAGTGCACTCCTCTGTGCTCTTGTGTCCAGAAGGACAATGCAGAGGCAGTTACATTGGCCCCACACAGGTCTGGCAAATCCTACTAGCTGGGCTTTGTGCCATTCTCCCAAAGATTTATCCCCTGGTAGGTAATAAAAGTGTTTCCTTTTTACAGATTTATTTAGTACTTGTGTTACTTCAATATGTAGGTGAAGTCCCATGTATATTGCAAATATAGCAAAGCTGGCTATTTCTTTTGCTTGGTCTACAGTTCCTAGTGGGACTAGCTATCTCCTATTTTAACACCAGCCATAGGCTAAAGCCCTTTCTAACTTTTTCCACATGTACTTGGTCTTCAGCTGAGTCCTGTCTACTGAAAGACTTTCTCAAACTTTTCCAGTTATTTAACTCCTCAGATTTTTGAAAGTCCAGAATGAAAGAGGCAAATGGCTTGTTATGTTCCATTACTGAATGCTGAGTATGTTCCCTTCACCTGGGAAAGTGAAGCAATTCCAGGCACAGCTACAGGTTGGGCAGAGAGGAGATTCAGAGCAGCCCTGTTGAGGTATTCTGTTTTGAGTTTCATTGGTCTCTCAACCTCTGATGTTTTTTTTTGTTTCCATAGATGGCTTATATGTCTACCTCAGAGGACTGACTGGTTCACTTTCAACTTCATTTTTCATTGGGTAATTTAATTTACTCTGCAAGCTGTAACTGCTTGCTTAGGAGTTAAGTCTGGATCTTCTAGTAATTTCTGTTTTGCCTCAGATGCACCCTGGATTGTTAGCTCAGATTTTCTGTCTACCTGTCTTTTCACTGACATCTTGCATTTTCAGATACAGTGTGAAAGGCTATTTAGATTTTTTTCCAGCAGTCTTTAACATTTCCAGATTTTCTGTTATAGCAGGTCTTTTACCATTTGTCTAGTCAGGGCTGTGTTGTCTATTTGTTTTTAGTTCATTGTACCCTTCTTGTTCTGAAATCATTAGAAGCAAAGATTATGGTAGAGGTTTAAACTTTCTTAATCATCAACATAATGTGTTTTAAATCTCCAGCTTTGCATATTAATGGTACAAGCCGCCTCTTGTGAGAGCAGCGAGGATTGCTGCTTACAGACACTGATGAGCTGGCTCTCTCTCCCTCTCCCTCCCTCTCTCCCTCTCCCTCCTTCGGTCTCTCCCTCCCTCCCTCCTTCTCCTCTATCTCTCCCACTCTCTCCCTCCCCCTCTCTCTCCCTCTCTCCCTCCTTCTCTCCCTCTCTTTCCTCTTTCTCTCCCACTCTCTCTCTCCCTCTCCTCTCAAAATTTATTTCCAGGAGAGCCTTGCAGCCCATGTTGACTTTATGCATACACTACTTCCTCATGCTGCATGGATGTTATTGAGGTGGACAAGAATATGAAGAACAATTTGAAAATGGGAGGTGGAAAACTAGTGCTTCTTAGTTTTCAGCTGATCTGTAACACTTTGGTAAACAAAGTTTATGCAAGTTAAAATAATCCTTAAGAAAGTCGAGCTCTGACCACGTAAAAGTGCCCTTGAATAAAACCCCCTGATCTTACAAAACCTACAGCTAACTGTGGGAGAAGCTTTGGGTGGCATGGTTTAGTGTGGGGTGTCCCTGCTTGTGACAGGGGGGTTGGAACTAGATGATCTTAAGGTCCTTTCCAACCCTAATTATTCTATGATTCTACATGTGAAATGTATATGGGTGCAAATCAAAAACTAATAGACACAAAGGTCTATAACAAAAGGTAAAAAGTTAATACTCAGTTGTAGATCTTAAAGTTCAAACACTTGCTGCAATTTATATCCTCCTTGAACCATCTAGATTATTTTCACTGAGTCATGAAATCGGCAATCTGATTTAATCTTGTTTCAGTCTGCATCTTCAGATTTGATGCTCCTTGATCAGAAATGAAGGTTGCAAATGTCAAAATATTTAATGATAGGACTGTATGTAATTTATTTTATTTTTTTTTCTGGAAAAAACCTCCAAGGAACTATGTGTTTATCACTGCTTGATTTAGTGAAAGTGTGATAATTTAACTTTTCGCTATAATAACATTTTATTTTAAATAACATAGCATGCACTTAATAAGTATGTTGCCATTTGAGATGATTAAAAATATTTTCTGTATTCTAAAATAACATGAGGTTTTGTTTGTTTCAGGGTTTTGTTTTTTTTTCTTTTTTTCTTACAAATCCCACCTGATGACATACAGAAATATTATTTTTTTTTCACTGTTGAAGCACAAGTAGTTATGAAATCTTGGGATTTCCCTCAAGTAAGAAATTTCATGTTCTAAGCTGATGCTCTGATTTCTTGCAGAAACATCTGTCTTATAAACCGTGCTGTCTGTGCTAATTTATACATCATTAGACTACATAGATCCTATGAATGAAGCAGAAGAAAATATTGACATCTTTTACTCCAGCTCATTTTTGTTTTTCAAAGAACTCTCATAGGCCTAGGGTTTATAAGTATTCAACTGAGTA
>JBCJKH010009430.1:24693-38469 GCA_039877255.1 Loriculus beryllinus | reverse complement strand
TGAATATACATGCCACTAGCCACAGAAGCTGCAAAGCTAGTCTAGAGGATTTGAAAACTGTGGATGGTAGGTAATTAACTTTTGCATCTGAAAGAGTAGACTATAACGTATACATGGGAAGACAACTGCAGACTGAATATCCACTTATAATTACTGTCCACATAACTTATTTAGCAGTAAAATATTGCTAGAAGTAAAATTTTATCCCAGTAGTTTCTCAGGTCATTTAAAACAAATTAATGAAGTAGATGTAACAAAGAAAATTATAAACCCAGTTAAGCTGGCAACAAGAAAACTCGTTCATTTGATACACAATTATTGTTATGTGACTAAAAGCAAGACTGAGACAGTGTAATAAATATGTACATTATTATAACAGTAGGAAAACTTTCTTACTTCTGTGATGAGTCTTTTTCCCTTTATTGCTTTGTTTTTCTTCTGCTGCTAATGTACTTTATCTCTCAGATCAGTTGGGCTCCAGCTCCCTGTTATAATATATCTTGCTTCCAGACACTGTGCTGATAGATGCCCTAGAATTTCAAGAGTAAAACAGTAGACTTAACTCCGAAAAACTCAGAGACTAGACATGTTGCTAAAGTGAGGGCAAAGGAGAACTTTAGAATTCATTTCATAGCAGAGTATATTATGAACAGATGTATGCATGTTTAAGTTGCTTTCAACTGTTTTACAGTTTTGGCTGGCGAGCAAGCGTAAACTGAAGAAGGTGATAAATGCTTTCTTTTCATCGACTCTAAACTGTCTGCCCTTTGAGGCCACCAGGAAGCTAGGCCTGAAGACAGATGAACAGAGCAGTATCCAATCTCAGGAAATGATGAAGAGTTGCGCTTCTAGTCGCCATCTGGTGGTTTCCTTTACAACTGCAAGTAATTTGGGATAGAATCTCTTAATGGCATTTATAATGTCATGAGATTATTTTTGAGGATTGCACCAAGTGTAATAAACATGGATGCAAACACTTTACTGACTTCCCAAGGTGGCGTTTGTGTTACTAGAAATCTAGAAGTAGCATCTATTAACTGATCCTAAAGTACAGATTTGTATTTGTATTTATTACAAAGATGTAGCCCTCACTAGCTGAGAATTTCTCTCCTTGCTCTCTCTGTTACTCTCTGTTAAGTACTTAGTAGTAACAGCGAAATTGCAGCATATTTACTACTGAGAAAATATACTTTTCTGCCATGCGCTACTTTTGTAATGACCCTGTAGTATTTTTGCAGATATTGCTTACTTGCTTTTTGCTTCAGTTTATGGAGATCTTGTCTTTTAAGTGACGGATTTTTCCAGGTGTTCACATGATTGCTTAAATCACTTGCCTTATATCTGTATTTACCTGTGTGAATAAGTGTGAGTGGTCTTTTGCAGCTCTTCACCTTTCATCAGAAAATGTCTTGGAAGCAGAAAGGACATTCTCTGTTGAAGATTACCTTCTCTGTTGGTGTTGAATAGGACAGCCACATTTCTAGTCTTTAAGAACATGATGAAGCCAAAGGGCCACTGAAAGTCGGCTTTTCGTATAGTCAGGTTGTCGGGCTGAGATATACAATTAGCAAAGATATACAATTAACAAAGATATACAATTAACAAAGGTATAAAATTAACAAAGATATACATTTAACAAAGCATAATTGCCAGTTGAAATTTTACTAGACTTTCAGTCCCTCAGGAAAGATCAAGATCTTGGTACTGAAAAGGGTGTGCCATCAGCAGTCAGTAAGTAGAGGAAGAGAGTGGTGAGCCATAGCTAGATTATTGATTTACAGTCAATATAAATAGAACAGGCATTCTTTGCATAGTAGAGAAGTTGTGGAAACCCGGAGAGTGGCTAGGAGCAAAGCATCAGGGTTAGGGATGTGGAATAGAAGTAAGACAGATGTGATAGGTCTCTGTGTCTATCACTCCCCAAACTGGGAGGGTTTAGATAAAGTCTATAATCAAGGCAAAAGCTAGGCAGTGAGAAAATAAGAGAATGATGCTAAACACCTTAACCACTCCCAGGTAAGAAATAACTGCAAGCATACAGAAAGTAAAAACAACCTTAATTGGATTGAAACCTGCAAAAGAGCGTAATTTCTTCAGATATTATCAGTTATGATTTTTGACTGAAAAAAGCTTTTTGAGCATACTGACTTGTTTCTGTACAAACTTGGTATTGGTACTCGTATGCGGTAAGAATGAATGAACACAGTAACAATGTGTATATGAAGGGAATTTTATGGTGTTTCAAGAAAGAATTTGGTGTTTATAAGCAAAAAACCCTGACTCTGTTTCTTGTCCAAATATTTTGCATATCATTACTACAAGACTTTATCAATGTAAGTAGTGGAGCAATGAGGAAAAAAAATACATACACATAATAGAACTGTGTACGTGTTTCTCGACATCTCTTACCACAATTAGCAAGAAGCTTTTGAAAACACAGATACTTACATTATAACATTGAAAATCAATCTTTACCTAAGCAGGTATTTTGCACACTGTCAATAAACCTCAGGTTTGGTATGGTTTCAGTGGGATGAAGGCATATTATTTAATGATTTTTATGATTGCTTCTTTTGCATCTTAGCATAACTTTCCCTTGAAATAATTTTCAGTCATAATTTATAGGAGTCTTAATAAACTTTTGCTCTTTCACACTGATTCTAGCAAGGTTTTGACCTGAATCTTCATGTGTTCCACATCATTTCCTTCTGGAGATTACCAGGCCAAGCCGAAGAGTAAATGAGTTGTAAGGTCAAGAGATTCTCACTGTGAGACAACTGCTGAAATCCTACTAACTATGATTGCATCTTGCTATTACACCTTAATCACTATTTGACAAATTTCAGTCAGAGATTCATAAATCAATGTGACTTATTTTAATTAAGGCAATATGTTGCTTCACTACAGGAATATTAAAAATTCACATACCCTGAAAACAGTAAATATGTCTTAAAAGAATGATAAAATAATGGAGCTTTAATCATGGGTGACTTCTGCAGATATAATCTCTGATTTAAGGGTGGGTAAAATCATCACATAGTAGTTATAGGAGAGTGAAAGTAGCTTTGAAATTAATATTATATTTTTTAATATCAAATATTTCAAAACCTTTAGAAATAAAATTAAATAAATCACAGAGGTTAATTTAATGACTTTACAAATTTTAATATAGAATATATTAAAAAAGCAATGACTTGTGTTCTTTTTAATCATGTTATTACATTGTTAACAGTTGAATGTAGTTTATGTATTTACATTCCCTCCAGAATAATCTCTTTTGGTGCTGAAGAGTCTAAAAACCAAAGAATCAGATTCTACTAACCCGAATCAATGACATCACTTTTTTGGTAACAGAATTTATCTAAAAATAGTAGTACAGTTTTTGTCTTTGGATTGGCTTGAAATATTCTTTGTATACGGAAAAACAAGGAATAATATATTTTAACCTGCAGAGCTTTAGCGAGGGTTCCAAATTCTACAACATCACCATGTTCCACAGCAACAGCAGTGGAGAGGAGAGAGACAAGTCTAATACTTGCAAGCTGCTCTAAATGATTAGGTATTCATTTAGCATTCAGATTTCGCAGTGAAAACAGAACAAGTCTCTGAGTCTTGTCTCTGCATCATTAGGATGAGAGTATAATCACTCTTTCAGCACTCTCATTATAGGAAATGTACCTTTAAATATTTACATTTTGTTTGCCCGTCAAAGCTGTGCTTTACATTACGACCTCAGAGATAGTTGAATTTTAATTGTTTTGGAAACCTGATGATTATGCAGGAAATATTTTTCTTGCTTCCATCTTGTAGATAAAATGCAATCTCCACCCAAATTCACATAGCTATGTGTAGAAATATGAGGAATACAAGGAATGTGTTATCCAGTAATGATTCATTTTCCTAGCAGGATAAACACTATTTTTTTTAGATATTAATGTAAAGCAACCACCTTAATGAAAACTACTTGTTGTATAATAAATTAAGTTGGTTCATAGTATAGGAAAATATAAAGATATTGCTCAGTTTATTTCACTTAGACAAACAGCTATAAATATTTTCTAAGGTAAAATTCTGTTGACTTTACATCAAGACAAACAAGAGATATGTTTAATTCTGTCAGACTTCTTGAAAATCAAATGAGCTAGTGAAATAGTTCCACTGACAACATACACTATAATATCAATTTTCATTCAAGCTTGTGGTAATCCATGTTTGTTTTAAAGATTACAGACATAGTTGATGTGGGAATCAAAACCCAAGTATAGGTCAGATGACAATTTAAGTTATTAAACCTTTGTATCTCTCTGTCTATCAAATCCTTCAGTAATATGTGAACTCAAACATCTATAAATTCTAGTACAGCAGTTGAATTTAACCCTTACAACAGGTGGGCTTAAGATTCGCTTGGATATATATTTAGAAGCAGAGTTGGCACACAGATATGAATATGATTTTAGTGATTAAAATTCACAGGACATCTCATTCAAGACTGATCTGGAAACAAAGCATGTAGGGCACAGCTAGAGGAAGATAGTTATTGTAATAAATACATTGTGAAAAATTACTAAAAATTGCTGTTGACAGAAATGATAGAGGGAAATAAAGAACAGAGAAATGTGGTGCCCTAGCTACTCTAAATTCATAAGCAGAAGACTGATACACAAGACCTCAGTTCCAAAAGTAAAAATATATGTATCCAGGAGTTATTTTAGGATTTGAAAATAAAGGCCAACAAATACATATGTCCTATAATCCCCATTATCTGAAAGAAAAGCTCCATTCACATTCTCACCCAGGATTCAAACCAAATCCAAAATCTCCTTTTCAGATCTCAAGAAAGGCCAGTTGAATTCATTACATGATGAAACCCAAAGCATTTCTCCTAACTGTATGTTGATGCTAGATATATTTTTTCCTAGGTTTGGCATATATGGATATATTTTTTCCTAGATTTAGCACATGCTATCTCTATCATGAAAGTTTGCTAGCCAAGTTACAATTATCAAGTCTATTTAATAAAAAAATTTGTGTCTAGCACAGTACACAGTGAAATCTTATTGAAAAGGGTTCAGCACTGCAGTGTTTGGAGCAGCGTGGTGTCTCACTGTTTGCTACCCTAGGATATGCTTAAATTTCATATGTAACTTGGATCAGAGGTCTAGGCATTTCCCTGCTGAAATGGCCTTGTAAGCACAGGTCTCCTTGAAACAGAGAAAGCAGAGAGAAAACCAGTGGCAGGTACTTACGGAATGATTTACAAGTACCTGGTAAATGGTATTAGTGCTCTGCTACTGTCACTCTGTGTTTGCCATATTTGCTGTCTTACGTGGTTCAGCTAACAAACTGCTGGGAGATTCTGCAGTCAGAAAAGGAAGGATAGTCATTCAGAATTAAATGAGAAAAGAGATGAGAGGCTGAGAGGAGGATTTTGGGGTTACACAACATTGTATTGCTTTCTTAGGGAATACTAATGGTTTTGTGTTCAGCTCTGTCAGCTTTTTTTTAGTCAAGTGTTAAACCTCACTCCCTTGTGCATACCAAAAAGGCTAGCTTTCTGCTACATGAGAACAATAAATTCTTTAAAACTATACATAAACTGTGCTTACTGTTTAAAACCGACCAGTTAAGGTTCAAATTAGGGTTGAAGGCAGAGGTCAGTGAGTTGGCTAAACAGCAAAACAGACAATAGGTATTATTGTTACCTCATACAGAGAAAAAATTTGTGTTAACAGAAGATACCTTCCATAGATTAAGATACTCAGTTATCTATAGTTGCCATTTTGAGATTTGGTGGGGAACTGCTAAGGCTCTTCAATATCTACAATGACATACTAAAATCAAATTTCTGAGCATAGATACAGGAGAAAATAACCATTATGTTACCTAACCCTGAAGTCTTTTTGGTCACTTACACTGTGTGTTACCTGAAAAGATTCCTTATTATTTATCCTCATTACCAAAAATAGTGTTTATCTCCCCAGTAAACCCAGTCTGGGTCTGGAAACTGGACATCCCTCTCCCCAAGCTCTCTGAGTATCCTACACCAGCAATGAGCACCTACAGCACTTGACCCACAGTGCCAAGATCAAGCTCTTTGCAAAATACATTTTAGCTGCTGGTTTCCTCATAAAAGGTGGGTGGAGGAGGAGGAGGAGTGGTTGTTACCTGTCTTTTATGCAACAGTCTCACTGTGCAAAGCTCCTGTAGGAGCTGGGAAATTGCATTCAAACCTTTCCTCAGCTGAAGCCCACACATGCCAGCTGAGTGCACTGAATAGCAGGAGGCCCAGGGTACCTGCTGCCAGCTCCCTCCATCATGTCAGAGACCAGCGAGGCTGAGGAGGTGCAGGAGAAGTAGCACATCTCTGTAGCCTGGTACATGGCATCTATAGCCAGCACTGCAGGTGTCTGTGCCCCAAATATGCTTTAAGGGCAGATTTTGTGTTTTAGTCAGTAACTGTTGAATATAAAATACACACCCAGCATAACTGAAAGATGCTCTTCGAAAGGGGAGTTTCCAAGCCATCAGAGAGCTACAGTCACTGCTCCAGTCATCTCTCATGGACCATGTTCTCTGCAACAGGCTTAAAAGTTCTCAGCAGAGGAGGAGAGAGAGCATCTCCTCCTCCTCCTCACCCTCCTCCTCATCCTTCAGTGAGCATCTCCTCCTCCTGCCTGGTGAAACAGTGTAAAAGGGCAGGTGATGCTCAGCACCCTCACAAGCAGAGTGGAAGTCCTGCCAAAACATCTCCCGCACCCTTACCACTCAGCAAACCTCTTCAATTAAAGCTGACTCCTGCTCAGATACCTGGCAGGAAGGATTAAGATCTCTGTTTTGCTAAAGAGGGTCAGGGCTGCAGCCCAGGTGAAGTTCGGAGCTTGCCTGGTGACCTCTGGGACATCACTGCTGCCTGTGTGCATGCAGCAATCAATGGACTCAGCTTTTTGGGTCCCTTTCTGAGATTCCTTTCCTACATGCTGGGAGCAGAGCCCTGGGGCTTAACACAGGTTTCTGCAGTCTGCTCACATCCTCCCACCTGGAAATTAGTCATTCCAGCAGCTAATTGACTCTGCTTTTGCACATCTTCCTTCCCCAGACTCATTCCTTTGTTTTTCCTTCCTAGTCACTAATTATTTTCACTCCTGTACCAACCTGACAACCTCTGGGTCACAGCTCAGCTCCATTCTGAAGGGAGAGAAAACTTCATTTTAAAGACATAGTTCTGCTATTCTCCAGCAGGTAATCAATAGATACATACACCATGTTACACTGCAGAACTAGGCACCAGAATGTTCTATAAACAAGTTTGATTTTGCCTGGTAAACCTTTACATTTTATCCAAATAAATGCACTGATTTTTTTTTTTTCCTCATGATTTTATAGCTTTCTATTTAGATGCAATTGCCAATAGCATTTTCTCCTGTTTTATGACAGGCAGAAGTAGGTCTCTAAAGTATTAGGAAGCTATCGACTGTTGCATTCAGAAAGAACAAAGGGTTCCTGAAAAGAAATAGGTAAAAAAGCTGAGCAGAGGTGTGCTGTGAGAGCCAGGAGCTTCCTCTCTGGGATGTAAGTACAAGCACAGAGACTGAAGCAACCTGCAGGTCACTGCCACAGTTTTAGCCTCACTACCTAAAAAGGTTTAAATATAGTGAAGGCTTGAAATCCCAGGATTGTGGGTTTGGTTTGGAAGCATTTTAACGTTCAGATATTTATTTTCCCTTAGTGCCGCAAAATCCTTTTTACAGTGATTATAGCTCCCTCCTCTTTCCTCCTTCTCCAAGTCTTACTCTGTAATGTAAGTCTGTGGTGCTTTGACCAAGTAGTTTCAGATGAAGATGTTCTGGAAGCCACCAACACATCAGAGCAGTCAATTTTGTGTCTCTGAATTAACTTCCTGACCTGCGCTCACCTCAGCTGCTTCAGCCTCCCCATACTCCCCACCAAGTTTCCTATCTGTCAGTGTTAATAGGTTTAAAAGGCTGAGCAGTAAAACGTGCAAAACAGGTAAAAGGTCAAAGACCCCGTGCCCTTTGCTGGTCTTTCTGCAGGCACTAGGAGAGTTGTCTGAGATTGATATTTAATCTCCCATGAAAAAAACAACCTTTTCCTCCCCATTACTGACTTCCCAAATGAAACAGGTGAGAAAAAGAGAAAGCCCAGAGCTGTAGGGGAGCTGGAAAGGATCCGAAGTATATAACAAACACTGAATAAATCAGGGATAATGGTAGGTTTGTCTCTGAGGGCTGTGTAGTCAGAGGCAAAGATGTGTGCCTTGCCTGGGGCTCAGCCTTGGACGAAGGGAAAGCCCAGATCGGCAGTTTTAGGAAGCTGATAAGAATCTTCCAGAGCTAACCTGGAGCTGCTGCTTGATTTTGCTTGTGCAGAATATGTGATCTGGACATGGAGCTGGGTTCCCAGCCTTGTGCCACATTCACAGAGATGCTGAGAGCCACACACTCCTCAGGCTGGTATTGTTCCCAGCATCTTTGCAGAGGCAGGAGGATTTTAGCCTGATTTTGGCAGGGATGAATGCAATTCCTACCCTACTGGTCTTTCCATAGAAAAACTGTCACTTTCTCACTTAGCGAGGCAGCAGCAGATCCTCGCTGACAGCCTGCCCTTGCTAACAGGCTGCAGGCACATCGCCTCATCTCCTAGAGCTTCAGGGGCAGGGAAGATAACAAAGGTCAGCAGACAGCCAAGGCAATGCAGGGTGAAGCAGACCTGCAGAACAGGATGCTTTCCCCCCAGATTAATTTCAGCTCTATCCTCAGTTTTCCCTGCTTTCCACACCTTCCTCCTTCTTTTCCTTCCTGTTTTCTTCCTGCTTGAATGTGAAGGCGTCTTTCAGTGGAAAGCTGCTCTGTGGTTTATTTTGTAAATAACAAACCAAAGTATTTCTCTCCTGCTAAGTCCCCCAGAATCAACCAAAAGAACTGTCCTCTTCTTGACAGAGGAGGCTGCTATTTTGGCTCGCAGTTCAGCCAGCACAACGTAGTCCTTTCTAGCGAGTCCCGCACTGCTGCAGAGCAGCTCAGCCTTTCAGCCCTCAGAGAATGAGCGCATTAGGAGCTGAATATAAGCAATGTTTGCTTTCAATTTGCTCAGGCTATGCCCAATTACTTTATTAATGAACTGGTTTGCAGCAGGGTTCAGATAAAACAAAGCTGTGCTTTAGGTTTGGGTTTGCAGTCCTCTTAGTTTTAGAGCAATAAAAATGAAGCAATGTTAACTTTCTTTCTGTGGGATATTGTTTGCAGAAGCATGAGCTAAATATCTCTTTATGGGCAGCCTGTCCTCTGCAGAGCTCAGTGCTAATGAAAGCAGAAGGACAAAGAATTTGATTTTCCTGATACCTTTGATTAGGAAAGGATAGATCTGCAAGAGATAGTTCAACAGCTTTAAATACCTGTTTAATAATTCTTTAGGGATTACGAGTACGGCGCTTCCCTCCACCAAGCAAGTCCAAGGTCCATTTGGATCTCCTCCTGAAATTCCACCTTTGGATTAAGTTCTCCACAGGAATGTTTTGTGTACTCAGGGAACCGGGCGGAAGGCTTTTAAGAGAGATCCAGGGCACCTCTGGACCGGTTGTCTGGGGTATCAGGAATACGGTTGCTGAGAGCATCGTGCAGGCAGTGATAACTGCGTGCTTCAGACAATACTGAGGGAGGCTGCTGACCTCTGAACAGGAAAGGGACACACGTATCACCCCACCCACATCAAGGCAAGGCCTTGAGAGTCTGGACAAGATGATAGGAAAAGGAGGTAGCTTTACATAGGTAAGCATGATTTTGGCCACTTTAATACTTTGCCTCTCAGAGATTAAAACATCCAACATGCGCTTGGAAATGCTGCCTGTAGAATGCTGAAGGAATCAGTGCAGGCAGGGCCATTGCATACAGAGCAAGACACACTGGAAGGCTGCTCCCTTGTGAGATGATGTCCAGAGCCTGCTATGACCTGGCCCCATGCCTGGATCGAGACTCAGCAGTGCCGTCCAGACTTCTGTAACTCAAGGAGGTGATCTTTAAAGCAAAGAGTCTAGCAGTGGCTATTAGCTGCTGGGCTCTGTAACTGGCAGTGTGACCTCTGCATCTTTTGAAATCTACCTTTTCTTTGAAAGAACCATCTTCAAACAAATATAAATCTATTCCTAGTATATTTGTTGTTCTATGGAGTCTATTACTGTATTTCTTTGTAATTTCTTGGGGCTTCGTGTATCATTGTAAGAATAAACCATAAAAATGTTTGTCCTGCCTGTGGAGAGCTAAGAGGTCCAGCTGCCTCGCAATAAACACCCGCCTCCCCTTGAAATGTCTTTTATTTTAATCTTTGTAAATGCACACAGTACTGAACAGCTAGGAAAGAACATAAGAAGCAAAGGAGAACGTACAGACCCGGTGTCATCCTTCATAACCACATGATCCTTTCAAAGGGCATCAAATACCAGCTATACTTGGGGACCAGAAGCAGTGGCCTCCTCCTGCTCTGCTACAGGAATGCTGATATATGGTCATCAGACAAGACTTGGACCTTGGCAGAAAGATGTTGGGATTAAGATTCTTTTGCTTGGAAAAGCCCTCAAAGTGATTTGAAAAAAGTGCTGGGTCCCCAATTCCAGCTGATAGCAAAGAGTACCAAGTTTCACAACTGGTCACCCATATGGGGTGACAGAAAGCAATTCATGTTAACACACAAAAGAACATTAGATGCTTTGTTATAGGATATCATTTGTTCTCTATTTACATAGTGCCTTTGTTTCAAAGTACAAGTGAAGGATAACAGCAATGAAACGGAAAGCAATACTTGACAATGAAAGCAAACAAGCCATCAGCTCTGGATCTCAAGTGAGAACAATAGACTGTGCTTACAGAGGAAAAGAAAAGATCAAGGCAGCATAAAGGGAAGAAAATAGATTCCTATTGCTACATTTAGAGCTGAAACTGTGAATGACAAGGAAGTGCTTTCTTGCAGCATCACCTCCAGGTAAGATGCAGAGATCATTTCTACTTTTCTTTTAGACTCTTTCTTATGTCCTCTGTTGCTGCTGATGGTGCCTCAGTCTGCAATACCCCACTGTAATGGATGCTGCAAGTTTCAAACCATCTACAGAGTATGTCTACCTCACGCTGGTGTACCACACCTTCTGGGAAGCATTCAGTACTTCAAATAATCATTCTAGCTTTGGTTTTGTCCCTCAGATATCTGAATCACCCATGCCCTTTGTTCCCCTCCTTCCCCAAAGACATTCTCCCTCAGCCTTGGCATCACCTACCCTCTGCCAGGAGAAATGGCACCCTCCATGCTCTCCTATGTGCCTTCTAGTGCATACCTACCTCTATCTCAAGGAACAGTCTGCAGCTGGGCTATGAATCACTGCAGCACCCAGGAACACAGCAAAAGATTATGTGGAAAGAAAATAAATTAAAGGATTTTTCTAAAAAGTATGGGGATGAGATGGGGATGGAGACGGTCACCTTTAGGGCATTAAACCAAGGCAGCAACTACACTTTCTGTGCAGGAAAGGATCAAGGAGGAAGGATCATACCCCTTCGTTGTTGTCTAAATAGAACCAAACAACCATTTCCATATGCCATAGGTGAAGAAGTTCTCTGCACAAGCAGCAGCTGAAGGCCTGAAGTCAATATCCTTGTCCTGCAATCAGTTCTAGCCTGATGGGCCAGGCAGAAGTCTCGTCTTCCCAGTTGACCCTGGAAAACCCAGAAAGCAAATGCCTCAGGACATGCAGAGTAAGACAGGGCCTTGAGATATGTGAGAGGTTCTGCAAAGACAGGCAATGTCAGCAGACACATCTCTGGCTTTGGCCTTCTGAAAGCCCAGGAATTAAAATCATAATTAATAGCTGTGGCAACAGGGTTGGGCTCCACTTAACAAGATCCCGACAACAAAGTCTTGAGCCTTCACTTCTTTTCCAGACTGGCTTCTGCAAGATCAAGGACTATTTGCTCCAACAGGTTGGCCACTGACCTACATAGAGCAGCAAAGCTCAGTGCAATAAAGGGCAAAGCTGAAGTTTCTTTTTAAAAATAATCTAAGTTTAGGAACAATTTAGATGCTGGTGGAGCTGTGTGACTGCAGAAGCTGCAGAGCCCAAAGCCAGGGGCTTAATCTGTACCTGGCAGACCCTGTGCCGATTTTGCTGCTAAAAAATCTCTATTTAAGTTATTACTAGTTTTGAATGGCAGAGGTGTAGATGGAGGCACAAAGAAACCATATTTCTTACTATGTAGCAGTCTCTAAACACAGTATTTTGTATTAAAGAGATGTGCTCTAATTTATGCATACTGCCCAACCCAAAGGAGGTTCACAGTCCTGGCCTAGGCCTCCAGGCACTAAGGCAAGATAAGTAAAAAATGATAGCAGTAGCTCTCATTCTATGTCTCCAGCTGCTCACATGTCTTGTAAGTTTTCAGGACTGGGATTTTCCAGCCTGCTCAGTGTTGGTCTGACTCTGACCTTGTTGCTTGCAGTGATTGAGGCATTTGTTCAAAACAGATCCCAATATCAGCGTACATTTTTTTTCTACTATTATGGAGTAATATTTTCCTTGTTGAATCATAGTAACTCAGCCTTCTGACAGCCCTGGAATAGTTTATGCCAGCAGACACTATGCATATCTTGCTGTTATTCAAAGTGGTTGATGTTTTGACCCAAGTGCATAGTCAATCTTATAATTTGTATCAGGAGATTTGGAAAGTGCTATTCATGACAAATGCAAGCAAAAAACTCCTTCATGTGAGAAATTACTGGCCATCTATTTTGTGATCGAACGCGTATGGCAAGATTAGTGATCATCTGTAGCTCAGCTGTTATTTTTACTGGGTTATCAAAGCCCTGGGGAGGATTTTGTAAAGCTATTTAGCCTGAAGGAAGGGATTAAAGAGGTTTCTCCCCATGAAACATCTGTTGGAAACGTACTTTCTAATTTTTGAAGCGGAATGTCAAAATTAATCAGAAAGGGGAAGAGTCTCTTCCCTGTCCAGCAGCTGTACCCTCTTGCTCAGCCATCCCATGCATGGGTCAACCCACTGTTGTTGTCCCAGCCCAAACCAGAAGCTGCCCCATCACTACAGAAGAGAGGACTTCTTTGGATGCTGTGCTCCTCAACACCTTGATGGGATACTTAACTTCTTGCACAAGATCTCTTCCATTTTGCCAATTAATGAGGAACCTGCACTTGAAGTGTCTGCTACAGCCAGAAAGGCCAACCATCCATAGTCTCCTTCTCTTCATGCCCTAATTCCCAGAATCAACATGCTTTTGCCATATAGGATAGGATAGGATAGGATAGGATAGGATAGGATAGGATAGGATAGGATAAGATGCAACAGGACAGGACAGACTAGACTACAATAAAAAGGACATGGAACTGTTGGAACAAATCCAGAGGAGGGCCATGAGGATGATCAGAGAACTGGAGCATCTCCCATATGAAGACAATCTGAAAAAGTGGGAACCGTTTAGCCTGGAGAAGAGAAGGCTGCGTGGAGACCTCATAGCAGCCTTCCAGTATCTGAAGGGGGGATGCTGGGGAGGGACTCTTCATTAGGAACTGTAGTGATAGGACAAGGGGTAATGGGTTCAGACTTAAAGAGAGGAAGTTAAGGTTAGATACAAGGAAGAAGCTCTGTACTGTGAGAGTGGTAAGGCACTGGAATGGGTTCCCCAAGGAAGTTGTGAATGCTCCATCCCTGGCAGTGTTCAAGGTCAGACTGGACGGAGTCTTGGGTGGCGTGGTTTAGTATGAGG
>JBCJKH010009430.1:10803-22003 GCA_039877255.1 Loriculus beryllinus | reverse complement strand
TGGTTTTTTTTTAGTAATGCCTTTATTTCTTGTTTTCTGTGTTTCTGCCTCCCCTCAGTCCTCATCAGTTACAGGCATAATATTCTTCACTGGAAATCAGACACATAGGTTAATAAACCTTCAAAACAGATAGTAGCATGGTCTAGTACATAATTGTGAGGGAAAATTGAAGGATTTAGGGAATTGTTTCAGTGATGTCAGGCAACGATGAAAAAGTGTTAGTATCTGTTCCTGTCCTGAATTGTGTTTGTAATTGCCAGAGTACTGGTAATTTATAAGTGCCAGAGATTGAAAGAACTATTTTTAGATCCACAAACTAAAAATAAATTTAAATGGTAACATGGTAAGCAAGCTATTGCCCGTGGAGGGGAGTTAGAGCTAGACGATCTTAAGGTCCAATCCAACCATTTTATGATTCTATAATTCTCTACTGGACAAAGTTGAGATGATCATGCAATAAACAAGATACTCATAAATACATATACATTAGAGGGTATAGGTCAAGAATGCCTAGGTTGCCAATACCATTGAGCAATCATTTTGAATCCTGCATCTTAACAGTTCCAAAGCATTTTGACCGTTAGAGAAAGCTTAGTATGGGAGTAACATTCAGAGGTAACTGGAGTTTTTTGTATATCCAAATTTTGAATATTAACATCTAAGGTCATCCAAGTTCTGCTGATGAAAATCAGATATTAGTTGATTTATATCTTGATTGTTTTGGCAAAATTTGCACTTTTCATTTTAATAGATATACTTTGACAATATACAAATACAAAGTCAATATTTTTAGATATTCAGCTATGATGAATGTTATTCTTGAGGAAAAACAAAGAGGGAAGGTAGCAGACATTGTATTTTACCTAAGAAAGAAATTGTCCCCAACCCCCAAAAAAAGGAAACAATAATTGTCTGTTAAACTGCTGATTGAGCAATGAATTCTGATCAGGGGATTCATGAGGACATAACTGAAATAAGATTGCTTCACCTTTGCTGACCTCATTCTAGGTCTGGGACCTTAATTTGTATCATGGTGTCTTGTTGCGCATGTACTTGGAACGTGAAAACAATATAAGCTTAATATTTCTCTTTAAACATACAAGTCCTTATTTGCAATTCAGTGTATAAGGAAAAGAGTTATCACAGTGTTTGAACCTGACACTTTGGTACAATGCAATTTCGAAGAAGAGACTTCTGTCAGATATGCTGAATAGTCATTTCCCCTATTAGAGCTGACAGTGCTAAATAAAAGGCTTTTACACAAATCATGACAAAAAACCTTGCAATAATATATAAGGCTATATCCTGCCTATAAAGAAAACAGCTTTTGAGTGGGAAGTGGTAAATTAGATACCCACAATATTGCCTATCATACTTGCACTGAGAATCAGTGCAGTGTTTGCTAACAGAAGGAGCCTTGATTTATTTTTACTGATGCAAATAGTAGTTTTGCTAATGGTATCACAGTGGCACTGAGATTTGAAGCGTCACTGACAAAAAATATATGGAAACACAAACAGGTTCATACAGGCTTTTTTTGTTGGGCCTTTGTGTTTTCTTCTGCTGCTCCTTGGAATACACACTCTTTCATCTGTTAGAAACAGTATAATTTTGCTATCATTAGTATAAATTATACTTCCTTGTCCTTTGAAAGTGTAAAGCTATTTGGAGAGAATGAATATGTCTTTTAACATACAGTAATATGCGTTTTGGAAATCTGAATGTATTAACTGTGATTGTCTTTGCAGCAAACTGCATTGCCTTGAAATAATGTGAAGCTTGGCACTTTTGCTTTGCAGGGGTCCATTGTTTGGCTTTGATACACTCAGAATAGCATCTCTTAATTTAAATTTGAGTTTTCTATTGTCTTGGTATGATTCTGTCAGAACTCCTGGATTTCTTTCAGGTTTACATGCCGTCCATGCAGAACTACAAATTTGGTATGTCACAAAAGCATCACATGTTTTCTTATGCTTAGAAATTTGCAAGCTCCAAAGAATGCTTTGCTTAAAAATAGGAGTTTTACACTTCACAAATTGACTAGAAATTGAAAGACATTTTATCTTGCAAATGTTATGTAGATTTTTGTTGTGAGAAGCAAAGGCCAAGCTGGTAGAAAACATGGACATTCAATGACTTTGAGATAAGATTAGAGGTAACACAGCTTTTCAAGAGTTTGGGTAAGGTTAAGGACAAAAAAGTCTAAGAAGGATAAAGTAAATACCCACATATGAACTATCAGAAAGTAAATTAGACAAGACAAGCTAGTTATGTGTGTTGGACATCTCTAATTAAGGATGTCCAGCCTACAGCATCATTGTCCTCATTAGTATACTGTCACCATCATCATCATCTCGATCCTACCTAGCACCAAAGCCTGAGGGATTTGCCATCACACCACTGGGCATTCCATTTCCTTGATTCTTAGATTGCTTCGAGACACAGTAAATCTCAGCTGCTGTTCCCCAAGGAGCCTATTTAAAAAGCGGAGCACAGGAGGGGTACTCTGTTGTTGGCAGCTCTTGTGGCTTACACAGATGGTCTACTGCATTCAGAGCCTACTGTGCCTTTTAAAAGTTGGTTTTGTTCCTACATGCAGAAGATTAAAGTAAGAAAGTGTCAATCACAGATGTGCAGATTGCCAAGTCTGACTGGCTTTTCAGTTCCTGCGTAGCAGCTACTGAGGTATCGAAAATCAAAGAAAAACTAATTGGCAGAGGATGTATCTACACCATGAACATGCAGACCCCAGAAAAGGAATTCTGATGTGTGAAGAGCAAAGATACCCTTGCTTTGGAAATGATATGCCAGCTAGCCTGGGGCCTACAAGCAGCGATCCTGTGTTCAAGCTAATAATCGTCTCAGAGGTTTTTTTTTCACTGAGATGTGGCAGTGTTAAAACACATCTTGGTAGTGCAAACTGATTTGGTCTTTTGAATTCCGCTTTAGGGATGCAGCACCTTGTGTGCGCAGTGTTGACCTTTATGCACTCCAGCCATTCAGTGTTTCCAGTGTTCAGAGAGTTTGTGTTTATTGTTATTGATACTGAAAAGCAAATGCAAATATATATGTGGCAGACCTGCTGGCTTACACATTTTAAGATTGTCAGTTCTAAGGTATTATTTCCATTTTAATCTGTGATAAGTAAAGACCATATCACCAGGATTTGAAATACAAGCCTCAGCCTAGATTAGGAATAGCTATACAGTTGGTGGTGCTTTTGTTTCCAGGGAGCTTTTTTTTTAACAACTTAGTGAAAGTCCACTACTGAAACAATTTTACATGGGGAAAAGTTTCATGCAGGCAACAAAATCAACACCCTCTGCATCAGTTTCAATGCCCTTTTCCCAGAAATTAATTAAAAAGGTTTTGTTTTGATGTTACTAGAGCAATTATTTTGGTTTATTAGATGACACTTTTACCATGAATTGTTTTCTAATGTCAAGTACAGTCTAACAGAAAATGAAAAGGTGAACTTTAAGAGAATGTTGGAGCCTTACTGAAGCAGTATTTGTTTGAAGAGAACATTTTTTTTGAGTATATACAGGGGGATGAATTTACATTTATTATATCCAAATTTGAGGAGACAACTAGGCCAAACTGTTTATGAGAAATTCTCTTTGACCTGCTCTGCTACTCAAGGAGTAAATAAATGCTTTAAGGGAACACTGACTGTGGAGCCAGTTCTTTCCCTCCTGTCTTTGCAATTTGTACTTAGCCATGTGTAACCCCACACATTATGGGCAGCATGATGTCAGCAAAAGCAGCTGCCTGATTAAGTGCTACCCACTGCAGAAACTGGGCCCTGGGCTATGATTTGTGGGGCAATAGTCAGCGTAGTGAGACAACTACAGTGTTTCACTGTAACTTGGAGGAAATACATAACATTTTTAAAGGTTAAAGGAGAGAAAGAATATGTGCCTTATTAATATTTACTTGGTAAATTCTCAGAATATATACCCATATACATATTTGATATATCTCATCTTGTTATCTTCAGAATGATCCTAGTTTGGATAAAACTCCAACTTCACTCTGGCTTAATAGAGTAATGCTATATTTCAAAACTACAGTGGCATCTGAAAGGTTTTTATTTCAGCTGAACTGATATAAAATCTCCGCAGTGTCATCTAATATATAAAAAATGGATGGAGCGTCACATATAAAAAAAATGTACACAGAAACAACTTTTACCTTGGAAACTAGCATTTTGGGTGCTGTTGCTTTAAATATGTGACGTACTTCTGGTTTTGCTCAATAGCAGTGGTGATTGTCTGAGAATTAGGGCACAAGATGATGACACTTAAAGTTTGCATGTGGGAATTGAGTAATTTGCATTATACTGTTTTAGCCTAACTCCCTGGCAATTAGACCCACTGAGCTAAGCAGTGCTGCTGCTTCTTTGCCTCACCAGGTGTGTTTCAGTGAACCTCCCAGGACAGGAAACAGGGTTAAATCAGGACTCTGATCATTCTTTGCCCTCCTTCAATTTTATTATTTGTAAGAGGCCAGTGAGGAGGCAGTACAAGAAGACACATAGAGCCTCCTGATAGTGTTCTGCTTTATAGTAGACTCAGGGAGACTGTGGTCATCTGGAGTTGATTCCCAGCTACCTAGGGAGTTGTACTTTCAGAAAATGTGGTTCCATTCCAGGTGAAAAACGCTGGCTAGGTCAGGGCTCATCCTCTGGTATACAGCCATGACAGATGGAGACACACAGCTAGGCTGCATCCACTCTGCTGAAGGCTCCCTGGCGCTGTTAATAGGGAAAGCAAATAGATCAGGATGACACATTGATGAGTTAAGACATCCATTTATACTTGCAAAAAACATGTGAAAGTAGGTATCACAATTCATTGTAATTGTGATCAAAATATTCTGTGTTCCAGTGACTTCAGATGGCACACAATTCGAGCAGTTACAGTAGCGTTCCAGGATGTTAGTCCCGAGGAGTGAAAGGAATATATTTCTTCCACATACTCCTCAGTATTGCTAACTACTAGGGTACTTTGTAACCCTGTATGCTGTTGATTTTTATACAAGCTGTCTTCTCAGTTTTGGAGACTTTAAAGTCCTGGCTGAATAGCAATCTTCCTGGAATCTGATTTCTGTATCCAAAAGATTCCACCATGATCTTTTACAAAAAAACCAAACCAAACCAAACCACACCAAACAAAAAACAAAACAAAAAAAAAAAAAAAAAAAAAAAAAAAAAAAAAAAAAAAAAAAAAAAAAAAAAAAAAAAAAAAAAAAAAAAAAAAAACAAAACCAAAAAAAACCAAGGAAAAACCAGCTAAAAAGCTCACAAACTTATTTGAGAAAATTGTTTGAATAGGTGCCAGAGCTGTGGCACTCAGAATCACTGCCAACATGATACACCAGGAGAAGTGCCTGAGTCTCATGGTTCTCTCATGTCTTTGCTGAGTGTGGCACATGATCTTGTGTCAGAATGATCTGACAGAAGGGCTCAAAGGACCTTTTCCTGCTTTTATGAGGTCTACAATAAAACTCATTGATTTCAGCTGAGAATTTTGTTTGCATATGGCTTGTGCTAGCCACCAAAGAAATCAGGAAATCAAAGACATTTCCTCACAGAGAGTTAGGACTTAAGAATCTCAGTATTTTCCCTCTCAATTTGGAGGTCTTATATACACAGTTTTTAGTAGCATACTTTTCAAAAGAACCCTAACAATTCATCTTGTGTTTGCACATTCATTCAGCCTTCTGTCTGTGAAAATCTACTTGCCTTGAGAAAAAATGTGTAATGGTTTTATATGGGATATGAAATTTCTCTCATAAATGTGATATGATCTAATAATTAATGAATGCCAGAAGACAAGCTAGAAAGCTTAAAGTCTAACTACTTTTGTCTAAGTTATTCTATCGTCTCACTTTCCATCATCTCAGAATTTCAAATAGGTCTAGGACTTGTAACTAGGCAGATATTAAAAGTCCAAATCTCTTTATATTGAAGCCCTATTTCTCTGTTCACGTCTCTCTGCCCCTATAACCTAGCATCAAAATGAGGTGAATGTAATGTAATTTATTTCCACTTTAACATTCCATAACAGTGTAAGTATGGCATGCAGTGGTATGTGTATTATTTAGGAGTCTTACTCTATATAAATGAAAGCTAGGCTAATAGTAGTAGTAATAGCAATAATAATAGTAATAGTAAGATATTAATTTACATATGCTTTTATATATATTTTTTTGCTGACAATTTTTTGTGGAAGTGAATTGTAGGTACTATCAAGAGTGTAACTTATTTTCTGGCCAATAAAAATGGAAAGGGTCATTTTAGGTTTAATCAAATATTTTGTTTGACAGAAATACGATTTTTTCTTTTGATTTTAATTTACATTTTTAATTAGGTTGATAAAATTATTTCTTTAAAAATGTTAAAATATACCAAGTGCATGCCTGACAAGGTTTAAAGTGTGCAAAATGGGGCTACTACACTTACTAGCAACTACATAGAGGATTGTGAATATTGACATAACGTGGGGTATTTTTTGTGCTTATATACTTGTTAGGTAGATAATTATTGCTTTTTACTAGAATTAATCTTTCTGTCACATGTATCTCTGCTACTATGTATTTTACCTTTGTCCTCTTTCTTGAAACATCTATATATTTTGTTTGTTTCCCCTTTTCCTTCCCTTTTTTTATCTCCTCTTTCCTATGTGGAAAAGAAATGTCATGCTACATCTGCTGAGTGGACAATGTATAGTAAAATGATTAATTTAGGTAAAGGTTGGAAAAATTGCCAATAATAATGTCCTTGGACAAAAATATAAACCAGCAATATGCAGGCAGATTTGCGATTGGCCACATATCTTTGACTTTTCAAGACCTTATATAATGCAGCAGTTAATTGCTAACTCTTTTCTTGTATAAGAATAGGACAATGGAAAATACAAAATCATTGAAAGAATACATAAAGGAGCTAAAGAAATAAATTCTGAATCCAATAAACAAATGCAAGTAAATAAATACAAATGCAAAAGAGAAAAAAAATGAAACTGATTTTGTAGCTTGATTTCAGTAATGTGATGTCATTAATACAAGTTTAAGTATTTTTCTCCTGAAAAGCTTGGTTTACCTGCAAATTGTTATCCTCTTTGGAAGATGCAATCCAAATCTTCCTTTTTGTGTAAATCCAAAGCAAATAAAATGCTTTCATATAATTTTAAAAAAGGATATTTGTCATAATTTTGAAATAAAAAATAACCAGTTACATAGGTGTTATTACTTTAGTAACACTGGATTATAAAAAATATGGACATACTTAGCAAATCAAAGACAGACAAATTTCTCTCTTATTTTTCTCTCAGGACTCAAAGAGAAATATTCAGGACCCATTTGATTGTCTTCCTTTTGAATCATAAATCGGTACTGGAAACAGAAAGAGAGCTGTAGTTCTGTAGTTCTTGTAATGAAAGTCCTGTTCAGATAAATTAAGAATCATTGGTTTTATTTTTAAAATACTGTCAAAAGTTTGGTGTGGATATATTTATTCCAAATAATATGAATGTAAACCTAAAATCAAAAAAACATAAAATTATGCATACAAACTATATTTAGAATAATCCTAATGTAATTCTCAGCTGCTGAATTGATTTAATCTCCTTATCATGGGGAGAAATTGGACTCTGAGATATTATCAACAGCTTCTAATTCCAATTTGATTATTGCTATAATCCTGACAGTGATTGATTCTGAGTAATTATCTCAGGAGCAGAATTAGATTAAAAAACAATATTCCAGATTATAAGTCTCCAGTCCATTCTTGTAATTAGTTCCATCTTAGAATGCATGATGCTATCACATTTGAATAATTTAAACAGAATTATTTGCAAGCAGCCTGTTTGACTACACTTTAATAGGAAATAGTAAAACCCCATAATATTTTTAGAAATATTACATTGTGAATTAGCAGCCTCTTTGCAATAAAGTTTACTTTGCCAATGTTTTCAGTTTGTCGTGTTGGTCCTAAAATATTATTGGGTACTAAGCAAAAGCCCAGTGCTACAATAATCAGTGATCATGTATTCATAATGGTGATTTATGATTACTGATTGTGTCATTATCATCATAATTATAGACTATGAATTATTTTTTTACAATTGACAACAAAATAATTTTCAACTGTAGTCTTTTCCTTTGTAAAAATTCCCTGCAGATAATGGCCATAAAGAATGGACTTGTGAGAATAAATGCAAATTAAAAATATATATATATTTGAAATTCTTGAACAATATTCACTTATCATTTTCACTAATTCCATTCATAGCAGTGATGGCCTGGACCAAAAACGGTGAAGCTTTTGACATTCTTTCCCATAACATTCTCATAGGCAAGATCAGGAAATGTGGGTCAGAGGAGTGGACAGTGAAGTGAATTGAGAATTGACTGAATGGCGGAGCTCAGAGGATTGTGATCATTGGTGCATGTTCTAGTTGGAGGCCTGCAGCTAGTGGTATTCCCCAAAGGTCAGTATGGGATCCAGTCTTATTCAACTTATTTATCACCTGGGCAAAGGGACAGAGTGTGGCTTCAACAAATTTGCTGGTGATACAAAACAGGCAGGAGTGGCCATTACACATGAAGGCTGCGCTGTCATTCAGTGTGACAGGCTAAAATGTAGGGTGGATAGGAACTAATGAATTTCAACAAAGGCAAGTGTAAGGTACTGCACCTGGGGAGGAATAACCTCATGCACCAATACAGGTTAGGGGATGACCTGCTGGAAGGAAGCTCTGTAGAGAAGGACATGGGAGTCTGGGTGAACAAATTAACCAAGAGCCAGCAATGTGCCCTTGTGGTCAAGAAGGCCAATGGTATCCTGGGGTCCACTAGGAAGACTGACCACCAGGTCAAGGGACTTGATCCTCCCTCTCTACTCTGTCCTGGTGAGGCTACATCTGGAGTACTGTGTCCAGTTCTGGGCTTCCCAGTTTAAGAAAGACAAGGAAAGGATCTAGTGGAGTTCTACAGACATGGAAAGGATCTACTGGACAGTAGATCCAGTAGACATGGA
Source organism: Loriculus beryllinus (assembly GCA_039877255.1). NCBI lineage: Eukaryota > Metazoa > Chordata > Aves > Psittaciformes > Psittacidae > Loriculus > Loriculus beryllinus. The sequence continues at coordinate 12,960 of JBCJKH010009430.1, read as the reverse complement.
AAGGATCTACTGGAAAGGATCTAGTGGAGTTCTACAGACATGATTAGGGGACTGGGCCATCTCTCTTATGAGGAAAGGCTGAGAGAACTGTGCCTGTTTATCCTGCAGAAGAGATGACTGAAAAGAGATCTTATTAATGCATACAAATATCTCACAGGCAGGTGTCAAGACAATGGGGCCAGACCCTTTCTGGTGTTACCTAGCAACAGGGTAAGGGGCAACAGGCACAAAGTGAAACACAGGAAGCTCAACCTCAATATGAGGAAAAGCTGTGTTACTTTGAGGGTAACAGCACTGGAACAGACTGCCCAGAGAGGCTGTAGAATCTCCACTAGAGATGTTCAAAACCTGCCTGGACACATTCACATGTAACTTGCTCTAGGTGAACGTGCTTTAGCAGGCGGGTTGGATACATGATCTCCAGAGAACATCTTCCAATGGATCTCGCTTCCAACCCGACTATTTTGTGATCCTGTGATGTAAAACAGTGCTTTCAATCACTGTGAAACAAACAACAAATAACAGATGATGAAAACAGCCATCTGTTATAAAACATGGGTAGAAAATTGCTCTTTTCTTGTACTTTTGATTTTCCCACAGGGATTTTGTATACTTTGCCCTTTAGTAAAAATGCTGATCTGCTCTTGTTTCTTGAAAAATCTTTGGAATAAAAATACACTGATGTATTTATCACTTGAAAACAGTACTAGGTTACTAGAATAGCTTCTTCATGACATCCCATTTTTATGTCTCTAGAACATTAGTAACTGTGCATTTGAGCCTTCCCTTATATATTTTTATACATTTTAATAGTTTTGTTTCTAATTATGGTAACATATTTTATTTTTCTACAGCACTTCAAAATCAACAAGTTCTTTAGAGTACATGTGTTGGCTCAACACAATTCTGAATGCAAAAAAAGATTGTTGTGGGTCTCATGTAACTTCTCTTGTGTTTAACAGTGTTGAATTGGAAAATCCAGGAGCTGAAAGTTCGCATTTTTTTAATCACTTCAAAGTTTATGAATTTGTATTACTCCCTTCACTGTCACATAATTTTTATCACTCTGTTTTTACCAACAGTATTGAAACTATCAGTTATTTTGATTATATCAAGAACAATTTTTATATTAATAATATTGATTAGAAGAGGTAGAGAATACCGGTTCATAGAATAGCTGAACTTTAAAGCTTTAGCCTAAAAGGATATTTCTAGTAGAAAGTTTACACTTAATTGATTTATATTGTTCTTAATACTGTTTTTTACAGTGTTGGTTATGTCTGGCTCTACTTAAACACTGCCTGTGACTAAACAGAATTTATTGCATTTGGTATTTTTATATAAGACTTACTAAGTTATTGAGACTTTAACAGTGAAAATACTGCAGAAGCTTACAAACGGTAGCTGAGGACACAGGTAATTTTGCCCCATCAGTATGTGTAGCTTCAGAAGCTATTTAGTGATTGCATGGATCAGCCATGTCTTTCTAAGGTATTTAAGGTATTCTGCTGATGGTTCTGGACTTCCAATCTAATTAAGCTGCTTATTTTATTTTAGAAAAGTATAAAAGAGTAAAGGAAAGAAAGACTTGGGGCTGTGTCCTAGAAATTATCATTATAATTGTCCAGAGTCAGTCTGTAACTGTTACAGCATGATCCAGAACTTACTTTTGGACTATAGGAGACTTACTTATTTTTTTTTAAACTGAAGATCATATAAACAAAGGCTTAGATCAGTGGCCTTCCAATCTGATAACATCAAGCATGATTTGTTTTTATACTTTAAATGGGATTTGGTTCAGTTTTGGTCTCACCTATAGATGTGAGCATCAATGGTTACACAGGGAGAACTAATAACTATTCCTGCTTTTGAATGAACCAACTAGCACTCCAGGGAGCATGTTAATCATCTAGCAGCACAGAGGCTGGAGTACATGGCTCAAATGGACAATGCTTGAATGTTCAAGCTATATGCTGTACTTGAGTGTAGGAAGAGCCTGGTTGTCCATGATAATTTATCAAAGGCATCCCAAAGGTTTGAATTATTTGCAAACTGAAAGAGATGGCAAATGAAGGTGCTAAGCCACTGGCCATCATATTTGAAAAATCATGGCAGTCAGGGATCGGTGTTGGGACCGGTCTTGTTCAACATCTTTGT
>JBCJKH010009425.1:12646-23377 GCA_039877255.1 Loriculus beryllinus | reverse complement strand
AGGCATCATTCTATTATTTATACAGGGAAGTATACAGTTAACAGAATGTAGCTGAAAGAGGGCTCACTTGTCTTTACTCCCAGACTTTTACTGTTGTGTGGCTGTGTTTTAAGCTGAAAAGACACCAGAAGGGTGAAGTAAACGCTGTCTTGTATTGCAGAATCTGTTTTGGACAGCTCTATTCTCTTCTCTGTTTCAGAAAGTCACAATGCGCAAAGAATGTTTTTTTGCTTACTTTGTAAAGTTAGCAAAGCAAATGGATTCTGAACATGTATTCATCAATAGGAATTGTATATGTATACTCCAAGTAAAAGAAAAAAAGGGATAGTGATATCATTTTAGCTTCCATTTCGCTATATAATTAAATAATTTATTTAGAAGTGCATATTTAGGTTTGTGTAATTTTGCAGGGGTTTTTTTTTTATTTATTTATTTTAAGTGCTTAGTTTATATAAAATATAAGCCCCATGCTATCTTTCTTGATTTGGCTCTGTGTGTGCGATCTACGTATTTGTGTAGCAGTCAGTCTCATGGTATGTTATTATTTAACTTTCTCTATGAAAGACATTTCTATTTTTCAGCTTCACATTGAGTAATGCAAATGTGCAAAAAAATCTGTAATAAGTCTAAAAATGTCTTGGAAATTGCAAAAAGTATTTTCACAGTATAGCTCTTAAATAGCATTATATAAGGTAGAAAAATAGAAAAAGGACTAATATGCCAAACGAAAAGGAATTCTTTTTTCTGCCATATAAGTATAAATACAGAGGTTGATATGGGGACCAAGACAGAAAAGAATTAGCTCGGACAGGTCTATCATGGCAACACATGGTTTTTATAGAAAGTGAGTAGGGTTCAGAGGTGCATGAACACACACACACAAACATATAGATATGAATGCAATTACAGATATTAACAGGATTACTTTTTAGTACTTTTTCAATATTAGGAACCACTGCAGAACAACTGAGTAGCTACATTTGCAGTTGGATGCTTGCTTAAAGAAATTCATCAACCACAGTTCAAAAGTAGATACTACGTTTCAAGTAGGTTGCTTAACAGGAATAAGTGCAACTCAGTAAGCATCCACCCCAGGGCACACTGATGTTTTATATTCTGCTGAAATCAGCTGAAGTGCATCACACTGACATTCAAAGAAAACAACAGGTGGTGATTTCAGATTTCCCAGGTGAAGCCAGCAATTAGTTGATCAAACTGCAATTGCTTTTTACTCTGGGGTAAATACAAACATGCATGGATTGTTCTTTGTGGTCATTCTTCACTGATTTCAAGTTAACTTCTGACATCACCAAGTTAAACTACATCTCCTGTACAGGCAGATAATTTTATCCTTTTGCCAAGGACATTCACATAAGGCACAGTGTTCTGTCTCTGTCTCGGCTGCCAGAGAGTCATGTTATAAAGTTTTGAGGAAAAAATATAATTTGAGACCATCACTATTCTAACATTTTTGCATCATTTGGTTTATTTTTTTATGTATCCCCTTCTCATTAAAGCTAAACACATCATTCCCTAAAAAAAAAAAAAAAAAAAAAAATGAGAGAAAAAAAACCCCACTTTGGTAATCAAGTGCCAAAGAATGCACAGTAGTAAAAGCTGAGATTTATTCATTGCAAGTGTCAAACATTTGAGCAGCATGTAATTCAATCTCCTCTTTTCCTCCCCCTCCTTTTTTTTTTTTTTTTTTTGTTTTTGTTTTCCTTTATAAAGTGATTGGTTGGCCATAGAAAGCTCTATCCATTTTCTTGATTAATACAGTACAATATTACCTTTGGATCCCTATCAGCATGAATGTTATGAAAACATAGTAGCACTCATGTCATAGACAGAAGAAAAGAATGCTAAGTATATGTAGCATTTTCTGAAAAAACTGTTGATTCAGGGCTGAAAAGGAGGCATGAGATACTACCATGATATTAACAGTTTGTGGGAAGACGTTTGCATTTCTTTACTTTAATCTTTTTCTAATTTGTTTTACACTGGCAGAATATCTGCAGCCTGGATCTCTAAAAAAGTCTGAATTTCATTAGTATCTCTCTTTAATTCATGTTCACAGCTTGGGACTGGTTGGAATTGTAAAGAAGGTCAGTATGTCAGAGTGCACTTTGTTAAGTTTATATGAATAAAAATAACCGCTGGGATCAAAGTCTATTCCACCTTACTCATTAAGAATGTAATTATATAAATGTGTGCTTAACAGGTTCTATGTTTAAGCTGAGATTCAGAGGCTAATGCGACTTCTGTTAGTATCTTGCTAGTACTGAGATATTTAGAAGCACATCTTTTTCCACTGCAGGTTTAGTAGGGGAATACTGTAACCCTAATATCTGTCTTGAGAAAGATGTGTTTATAATGATTATTCACTTCTCATTAGTATAATAACTTTGGAGCTAATGGGAAAATGATGCAACAAGGTAATGGTGTCTGAAAATGAACAACATAAATAATGATCTGCTGTTCAGGCAATATCAATGTTTTTAAAAATTAGGAAAGTAGGAGACAGGTAATGCAAATCTAAGAAGCCACCTTGACTATTTGGTATTGAAGAAAAATGCAGAGAAATGAGAGAGCTAGAAATACAAGGCACAGAGGTTGAAGAAACACACCACTGACATACTGAAGAGATTTTCATGTAGTACTCCAAATTAAGGAATTAACCTCAATGTTCCTCTATATTTTAATATATTGATATTTAAAACAACAACTCAATTATGAACAGACCAGAATATTTTTACAAAGGTTCCAGTATCAACAGTATTAAATAGTACAATCATTTAATTACAAAGAAAAAGTTTTATTAGTCCGATGGAGATACATAAATCCCTTTTATTGAACAGATCCACAGGAGACAGTGGTCTTAAACTCACTGGCCTGCAATACAGTCATGTGACCTAATTGACAGTCCTTTGTATATAAAATTCTTTGTGTTTACTGCCGTTTAAAAAGCAGGTAGCTGAAAATACTTTTCTTCAATGTCTGCAACTCTATTCATCCATCATGTGCAAAATATACTGTCTTCACTTTAAACAACATAATTCTGCGTAAATAGATTGTTACAAGACTCAGAAGGACAGACACCATACTTTGAGACTAATGATTTCTGTTTGTGGATATACAGAATTCCGTGCATGAACAGGCTGCTTGCTTGCAAAAACATTTCACTTTTAAACAGTATGCTTTGTCATCCCAGACAGTGTGGGCTGGGTATGGGACGTAAGTGGATAATAAAGTGGGTGGCAAACTGAATTCAGAGGATCAGCAGAGGAAGTCTAACTGGTGGCCAAGTACTAGAGCTGTCTCTTAGGGTTCAGGAACAGGATCAGTACCAGCCAGCAGCTTTGTTAAAAGATTCAATGAGATAGCATGCACCCTCAACAAGCCTGCTGAAGATACCAAGCTAGGGGAAGCTGCTGATACAGTGGAGTATAAGGCTGCTAATCAGGGTAGCCTGAAGGAGCTGGAGAATTGGACCAATAGAAAGGTCCTGAAGATCACCGAGTGTAAATGTAAAGCCCTGCAGCAGGGAAGCAAGAACCCCATGTGACAGTGCAGGCTGGGGGATGACTGGCTGAAAAGCCACTTTTGTGAAAATGAGCCAGGTTCAACAAGAAATTCAATGAGTCATGAATGGGTCCTTGCAGTAAAGAAGGGCAACCACGCCATGCACAGAACTAGCAAGAATGTATCTAGTAGGTCAAGGGATGTTATAATTCTCTCCTATGTTTTGTGAGATTGCATCTGGAGCTCTACCTTTGGGCTCCCCATCCCAAGAAAGACATCAGCACACCAGAGGGAGCACAGACGAGGTCACCAAGATCAGGAGCTGAAGCACACACTGTACAAGAAGAAGAAACTTAGTTCAGCAGGAGAGGAAACAGGCACGGGTGCGAGCATAGAAAATTCTCAGTATTAAAAAAAATAACTAGAGGGGGGTTTATACAGCAGTGATCAAATACTAGCCTGCACTTCCCAGAGAGACTGTGTTATACCCATCCTTAGGTCCTAAACAACGTGCTTTAGCTGTACCCACTTTGAGCATGAGTTAAAACTAGATGTCTTCCAGAGGTACATTCCGAATTTTAGAGTGAAGCTTTGCATCTGCTTGTTCTGTGTATGGGCTGGTGGGAAAAGAGAGATACTTCTTCTCCTCTTAACATGACACATCATTGTGAAGATCGTGAGAGGTTGTCTTCAGAGATTGGATTTTAGAAAAGGCAGGACAATGAAGGTCATTTTCCCAAAAATGTGCTAACTGGTGATGTGAACAGAAACTGTTTTCTGCTGTGTTGAAGCAATATATTTACATATTGTATGTGACTCAGTGGGCCAGACGATACTTTGAGTTTGCTCTAAGTTTAATTTAAAGAGTTGCCTGTGAAAAATCACACCTTTTCTATGTATTTATGACCTGCATTCTTAGAACAATTTCAGTAGGATGTTCTTGGTATCTATAATTACTGCAAATATTCTGAGGGCACATTTGTCTTGCATAAAGCAGTACTATGTCTATACAATTGACCTACTGTTTAAAGGGCCGGCTTCAAAAATAACTAACCAGCACATAATTCCATATTTACATGGCAATTCTGTTTCAGGACAGTTGTACAATGCTTCATGGACAGTGAGATATATTCTAAGGAAGGTCACTTAGTCTGGTTGGTGTCTGTAGTTATGGAGCATGTGCTATCTGAAATTACTCCCTCGGAAATGTACTCAACAAATTATTTTTTTTCTTTTTTCTTTTTTTTTTTTTCCTTTTTGCCTTTTTTACCCGTGATTTGGTAATCTCTCAAATATTTATAAATTACCTACATTTGAGTGACATATCACACAACAGCAAAAAGACTTAGAAAAGCTTATAGCTACTGATAAAATACTCCTACTTAGAAAGTTAATTGAGCAAACAGATGCAATACAGAAGAGTAAAATATTTTACTTATTGGTTTCAAAAGTTCAATCCACAAAATTCATTAGTTTTTACTTTGAAGAACTTTTCACTCATTTATTAAGAGTTTGGAACAATGAAGATTCTCTCAGTGCAATTGATTTTCTATTTCTAATTTCTTTAAAAAGGAAAAAAAATCACTGAGTTTGCATAAAAAATAAAATCAATTTCTGGTTTCAAAATTTATATTTAGAAATTTAGATTATACCTTATTTCCTGCAAGTTCATTATTTCATGCAAATTTAGCAGGTATCTTTAATTGTACATTAGTATTTTTATTTCCTGGAACATATTCATTTTCACCCTGAAGTTCTTTGTTGATGGAGCTTAAAAAGTGGTCTGAGCTTATAAAAAATATAATTCAGACACTGAAATTTTAATAATATTTTTATATTTATTTCATATTAGCTAACAACAAACACGTTTAGTAGTATGGATAATTTTAAATTAAAACACGCAGGATGCATTTTTAAGTGGCCTTGTTTCTATGGCAACAGACTGGCAGATTACCAGTGAAGTCAATGACAAAGTATAACAAAATAAATAAAATTCACCTTCCTATAGAGAACCTTTTTACTTTTCTCTTACTACTTTGATCTTAATTTTATAAATTATTTTCTTAAGGAGGACTGGTTTTTGCATTTTTTTTAGTAGGTTGTTTCTGAAACACTATCTGTTTCAATTTAAGATAATTCCAAAATGAAACTGTCATAACTGACTTAGCAGTTTTAAAACCATCACTAAAACTGGGTCATGTGCTAAGTAACACATACTAATAAACCATAGACAAAGCTGTGACGTACACTTTTGTAATCAACTTGATTTTAATTTGACTCTCAAGCTCTTCAGGTTCTCAGGTCCAGGATGTTACACAGCATATGCAGCAGAGGAAAAAACACTGAGGATAATACAAACCTAAGTGTAAGTTAATGGCCTCTTTCACTAAACAGTTGGGGTTTTTATGTATTGCTTATATATTTTGTTTCACTAACCTTTGGAGAAAACATAGAAAAAGCACAGGGAGATGAAACCTAGCATTCCCTGTTACAGAAGTACACCACTTATCTTTCTCCTCTTGCCCTTTCGTCTGCCTTCTTCCCCCTTGAAGACAGCATATAGGATATTATTCTTGTTAGCAGTATTCTGGGTTTATCCTCTCAGTTTAAGGAATGTCTTCAACCTGAAATTCCCACTTTCTGGGCAAACAATGTCAGCTAGCTATAGGTTTCATGCAAAACTTAGTTAACAGTCTATAAGAAAGTGTGTTCATGACTAAACTCAGCATTATCAGTATCTTGGCGTACTGTTTAGATGTCGATTATATCCATTTCCTTAGGGAAAGTGATCAGGAGCACAAAATCTTGAATGGATACTGTGGTGGGTTGACCGCAGCTGGCTGCAGACATGCTCTCTCACTCCCCCTCCTCAACAGTACAAAAGAGAGGAAATAAGATGAAAAAGCCTTAAGGTGATGTAAAGACAGGGAGATTACTTACTTATTATGATTAGGGAGAAAACAAGCTTTACTGGGGGAAAATTAATTTAATTTGTAGCCATTTAAAATAAATTTGGACAGTAAGAAACAAAGACAAAAATTAAAATAGCACCTTTCCTCCACACATACTTTATTCAGGCTCAGTTACACTCCTTCATCCCTCACTCCTTTGCCTCTTCCCCCGAACCCACTGAGTAGCACAAGGGGGATGGGGAGCTGTGATTTGGGGTCAGTTCATAATTGTTCATCTCTGCTGCTCATTCTTCTTCATGCTTTCCCCCTGTTTCAGTGTGAGTCCTCTCCATGGTCTACAGTTCTGAATAAACCTGTTCCAAGCTGAACTCTCAATGTGTTTAACTCCTTCAGCAATTCTCCACCTACAGTGTGGGGTCCTCCATGGGATGCAGTGTGGATATCTACTCCAATCTGGCCCTTTCCATGGTCTGCAGGGAAATACTTTCTCCCCTGTGGTCATTTGCACAGACAGCAGGAGAAACTCTCCGTGTCATGGCTGGAGCACTTTGTTTTTCTTCGTTGAGCTTGTTGTTACTCACAATTTTTTTCCTCACTCCTCAGTGCTGTGTGACATTTTGCCTTTTCTTATCTACATTTTCCCGGAAATGCCACTCTCTCAGCTGAGGTGTTCAGTTGTGCCATGCAGTGAGTCCATTGAAACCATCTTGGAATGGCTGTTTCCAGCAAGGAGCAGACCCCGGCCTCTCCTCACATGGACCAACCCTGCAGTTCCCACTAACAACATCTGGCCATCTGCATCCAGTCCGGACCTACTTGCAGGTAACTTAGTCTCTTCGGTTCTTGGGAACACACAGCTGCAGATCTTTAAGAAACTTTAGAAATAACACATAAAGCAGCAGTGGCTCCTCAGGTACCTGAAAGGTTAGTCACATAGAATGTGAATTTTGCTCGTAAGTTCAGATTCTATTGTTTCTGGAGGATTCGAGGTTTAATACATAAATCTCTAAACTCTTAACAATTGCTACCTCATTTTGAGAACCATCTGAAGGTAAAGAAATTTCAAACGCCAGCAGAATCACAAATTCATGATTGAAATTTATGTCTGCTTCTTGGATCTCAGTGTTTGGGTTCCCCATTGCAAAGATAATAAAGTGATGGACATTGAAGAAATCCTAACTGACAGGCATACAGTAACTTGGGAAATAAGATTTTCAGTTTGCACTGCTTCCAGGATGAAGTAAACAGCTTGTACCTTCAAGAAAAAAAAACAACCCTGAACAAATGCATCATATATTTAAGTGATGGCCCTGGACCAAAAGCCTGATGCTGCTTTCAACAGCAACAGTTTTACAACATTGCAATTATGAATTTGCCTCAACTGGAGAAGACTGTAAATCTCTAGATTTTCTATAAAATATATAATTCTGATTAGTATTCGCTATTATATGGTAGAAAAGTATAAAGACTTTCGTTTTTCTCTGCCTTAAGCTGCTCATTGTGAAGTGCATGAAATGTTTGTTTCAATGCAATAAGAACCTTTCTAAAGCCTAAAGTAAAACTCAGTCTGTCATTGCTTCTTTTGACATTTAGAGTATATTGAGGCACTTCCTAGGGCTTTTCTGTACAGATACATACAGACACCATTATGCAGTCTTTCCAGATGCTTAAGGAGCTGATTTTCTATGAAGCAGATTCCTTCCTACTTTGTCCTCCCCTCTGCTCTCCCAGTGTTCAGATTTCAGACTTGACCAGAACACTGCCAGTGTTCAGTGTTCAGTGTTCAGATTTGAACTTTCTTTTATGCTACTATCTACTTTTTCCAGGTGATACAACTTAATGTGCAAAGCACGATATTCACCCCAAAATGACAGCCCAATAAAAACTCCTAAAATTGGAGCTGATAAAAAGATGTGTAGTTCTGGATACTAGCATGTTTTCTCCACACTGTTCTTTTAATGAACAACTTGAATGTGAAGTCTACACTTTCTGCAAGTATCAGCTATAACATTTTTATCTGAAAAATAGCCAACAAATTAGCATTTAAAGTGTCATATACTTCAGAGCACACATGGCAGTTATTAAAATTCATAAGAACTTCACAGTGGTCACAGATCATGGTCTTTCATCTATGCAGAGCTCTGCATAACATCAGTCATTAAGAGAAGCATTTCTTCACTCAAAACATATGCTTTCTACCTAAATTTTGGAAAGTGATCCTGTGTGGGCTGCTATGACACACTGTAAAGTCCAGTGGAAATGGGAGGCACAAACTGCACTCATGGCATGCTCTAAGTTCTTAATGAATTAGCAGGAAGAGCCTCTGTGCTTATCAAAGTGCAATGTTTTCTCTTCCTGGTTTAATCAATTTGTGTTTTAATGTTCCTTGATGACGTGTCAATTTAGCATCTGTCTGGTGCTCTCACCTTTCATTTCTATAATCTAATCTAGATGTACAAAAGCATAAAAGGCTGGTTAAAACCTTTCACAAACAGAATTTATAATAGATTTTTACACTATTGTCCTGGGTTCAGCAGTAGCAGTCATTTTTCTCCTTAGTAGCTGGTGCAGTGCTGTGCTTTTGACCTTCAGCCTGGGAACAACACTGGTAACATTGATGTTTTTAGTTACTGCTTAGTAATGTTCAGTCTGACCAAGGACTTTCTGAGTCTCATGATCTGCCAGGGAGGAGGGGAAGCTGAGAGGAAAAAAAAATCCCGTATCATTATTATTATTGGTGGTAGCAGTAGTGGTTTGTGTTATACCTTAGTTACTGGACGGTTCTTATCTCAGCCCATGGAAGTTACCTTCTTTAGACTGTCCTCTGGGAGCAGGGGGAGGAAGGTGGGGGGAGTGAGCAAGCAGCTCCATGGTTCTGAGTTACTGACTGGGTTAAACCACATCAGCAATGCAAATGCCAAACAGAAGCAGCTGAGAGAACAGGCCACAAAATACTGCATCAGTAAAAACTATCATAATTAATATTTTTCAGTGTTATACCATTCTTTATACCTCCATTGGTGATTTATAAATTTGCTAATATTAGCTCTGTCTGGTGTCATATGAGCAATAGATTAATAATATTTTAGTTTTACAGAACTTCATTTAACATGATAGATTTGTTTCTGGAATGAATTATTTATTGTCAAATGAATAATATATTATCAGATTTTGTGTGAAAATTCAGAGGAAACAAGCCATTCAAAAAAAAAAAAAAAACCAAAACCAAAAACCAAAAACCAGCAAAAAGGCAGGACGTAGATTTTGCCAATCAATTGCCTTTTTTGAGGAGGACAGAATTATCTGAGTGAAGGTTCAATTGTTCTCATATTTATTCACACACAAAATGTAATGTAATAGAAGAAAAACTGAGTACTATCATTCATTTGGTAGGCACCTTGACCTAAAGAAGATATCAAGTGTACCAGAGCAACAGGAACTACACCTTAGACTCAATCTAAATGACGCTAGATATACTTTCACTTGGAAATCTTTTAAAAGTCTGTGCTACAGAAAACACTATATTTACCTCTTGAGTATTTCCTAAACAGGAAGAATTTTGAATTATTCTTGTTTCTTAAAATCAACCTAAAACACATTTTAAAATGCAATCTCCTGGGCAAGGAAATGAACAGTACATTAATAGACAGAGAAGTCGGAAATATAGTCTATGAACTTCATTTTATCAATAACAGAATTCTTGAATTTATTGCAAGTAATATTCCTCTTAACTCATGTAACCACTTGTTAAGAATGTAGTTTGTGGGTAACATTAATAATAAAAATAGCCAAAGCAGTCTGACATACAGGCATTCAAACTTCTTTCTTCACTGCACCGAATTCAACAAGATTATTATTCATAAAGCAGCTCTTTAGCAATTGGAGATTCGTTTCTTATTTTCAAGCACAAACATTGGACATCTTTAATGTAGTTACTAACTGTTAGTCTTTAAAATTCCTTAAATTATGAAAAAAGTTAAACTAATGTCTTTGATCTTTATTGTTGGAAGAACAGTAACATTTTGTTTGTTTGTTTGTTTTTGTATTGTAAGGAAACAAATATTTTGTCATGGTTTAAGACCAGCCAAACAACCTCTCTTTCACTCCCCTCCCTGCTCCTGGAGGGATGGAGAGGAGAATCTAAAGAATGCAACTCCTATGGGTTGAGATAAGAACAGTCCAGTAACTAAGGTATAACACGAACAACTACTGCTACCACCAATAATAATAATGATAAGAGAAATAACAAGGGAAGAGAGTAAGATACCACCTGTTAAAAATGAGCCCGACCGGGAGG
>JBCJKH010009423.1:0-10505 GCA_039877255.1 Loriculus beryllinus | reverse complement strand
CCAAACAACAGGCAAAAGTAGAGTGCCCTCGCTTCTCAGGATCTCTTGGGAATGGTACCCAATGAAAACAGCCTTAATGGAAATCTACTCTACCAGTGGTGAAATGTTCTTTTTCAGCTTATTAGTGGAAATATAAAGCAGAACAAACTGTAGCTTTTAGCCTTTTTTTTTTTTTTACTTGAATATTTTCGTGTATGGCCTCAATCTGTCACATGTGAAATCAGAGGGAATTATCTAATATAAAGGGAATTCCCTGATGATAATTTTCATCGTGTTTCCTATCCCTCTGTACTTCAGAGAAATGCATGAGAATCTTATCTAATTAGTGAACCTGATACTGACTGTTTAGCACTGGGCTGATTCATGTATATTCTATATTATAAGCTTTCCCTAAGGAGATTCATTCTCTGATGTTAGAGATTAAATCAGCTTTCCAATATTCTAAACATGTTTTTGCATTCCTTTGTTAGGAACGATATCTACTTCATAATAATTACTTCAGATCTGAGCTTCAAAAGATGGTGGTATAGAAGTGTTTCTGTCACTCTCTGTATAAATTATATGAAGACAAGCTTAACCGTCACTGGATTTCAGGACTCAGAGGAAGGATTTTGTAAAACAGGAGTCAGAAAAAGAATCAGATGTCTGAAAGTAAGCTGTGGTAAAATGTGAAAAACATAAGGATGAGTTTAGAATACAATGATGGCAAGTAGAGTGTTAAATATGTCAAACTTCTTTTTCTTCCTACATTTTCTTCCTGTATTTTCAGAGCTGTATAAAAATCATATCTTCATACCTTTTTCTCAGAAACACCTAGACTGTTACGTTGTTTAGTGTTTTCATGGTTCAATCATTTTAACTCCACTATTCAAAACTGTCTAGGCCTCATTTCCTGTGAGGAATGACTTAAAAACCTTATATCTTAAATTTGTACAAATCCCTTTGTAAAATTCATCTGCACTGAAAAAGACAAAAAAATTATCATAATATTTGCAACAGTGATCAAAGATTTCTATGAAATATGTTTACAATTCATTTTTTCTAAGATAATAAGAGGAGAGGAACTAATGTTGAATTCTGAGTAATTTTAATTTCATTATGTATATTCTAGTATTATAAATGTACAATGTACTAATGATTTCTGCATATGTGTTACTTGAAAGTAAGATGTTCTGCCCAGAGCAGACTGGTCAAGAACTTATTTAATAATATCTTTGTTCAGACATTCATTTAGCCAATGTTTCATTTCAAAGCAGACTTGTTTTCTTCATGAACTTAATTATTTAACAGGCAAACAAAATCTCAGGCATAATAATATTGTCTTCTTGAGCAACTATCTGTTACTCCCTTAACAGAGTGCATGACAGCACCATCCAAGGCCAGAAGTTCATTACATTCCTTCAGTCATAGCAGTGAGAAGCACGGAGTTTAACATCAAACTCTGAAAGCACTTCTAGTAGGAAGGAGTGGTTCTGCTTGAGAGGCATGAAAAGCAGTTTTATGCAATGGAAGAACAAAAGTTGGACTTGAGTCCCCATCAGATCCATGCGAATGCAGTGCTCTCAAATCAACTGAGTCTTTCTTACTTACCTAATCACTCAGAAGTATTTGGGTTGGGTCAATTAAAGAAATCCAGCAGAGGTGTGACGTATTGACAGGTTGTGCCCTCTATAAAGGGCATGTTAAAAATATGTAGAGAAAACATATTTCAAAATAAAAACAGTCTCAGAAGAATGCTTCAATGGACTGGTTATATGTTGCAATGTATGGGTAAGACTATCGTTGAATAATGACCTTTACAAATGTATCCATAAGCAATAGCTGAACATAGCTCAGTTTCTGAAAAGGAAAAAAACTTATCACTACTGTACTTTGGATTGGCCACACAGAATAAAATAGCTACTACTCATTTCTATTTTTAAATAAGCAAAATCAATCCTCTCAGATATTCTTGTATTTAGACTCCATATTGTAATTCATATTCTTACACACAGCATAGAAGTTAAACAAAGGAAAAGGATTTTCATTTATATTATCAGATCATTGCAGCAAGCTGAAGACCTTTACAAAACACTAACATTTTCACAGGGTCTTTAAGAAGTGGGTTAGATCACCTCTTGATATTTATAGCTTTCCCAGCACTGTTAAACAGGAATTTATAGCTGAAAGCAGAGCAATAGAGATAAGGGAACACACAGTCCTGATCATGTAAGGTTAAATGCTTTCTACATGTAAAAATTAATTGAACATCTCCTATAAGAAGCTTTGAATGTTCTAAGGAGAACATAGATTCTTGACAGACAAAAAATGACAAAAACGTGAATATTTGGGTGGTGTTTTATCTGTTCTCATGACCCTATAACATAAGGGATAAAAAAGCTTACCCTTTTTGGAACTGGGTGGTCATAAGTTTGTTTTTTTTTTTTATTCCAAGGGATTGACAAAAGAAAATATTGTATTTGTTTCCCTGGAAGAAGTCTGTATTTATGCACAGAAGCAGTAAGGAGACAGGCTTTATATTAAGCCTTCAAATATGGACTATGTGGGATGTCAATGGGGGTCAGTACTTGAATTGGCTTTCTGCATTAGTAGGAATTTCCGCTTTCTTAAGTAGAATTGAAGACCAACCTGAGTATAAATCCGAATGTGAAGAGCCAGAGAATTTCTTTTAGACAAGCTTGGGATTTATATGTATTTTGTTCTTGACCTATATTATATAGCTTATGCTGTCTCTTTAAAAGATACTCAGTGACTCATAAATTTCCTTCAGGGAATCTTTGCCCTCATCTTCTTCAAAGACATATCCATCCGTGCAGAATGGTAAATCCCTTTGGTGAAATGAAATGCTGAATT
The DNA here is from genome assembly GCA_039877255.1 of Loriculus beryllinus. Classification (NCBI taxonomy): domain Eukaryota; kingdom Metazoa; phylum Chordata; class Aves; order Psittaciformes; family Psittacidae; genus Loriculus; species Loriculus beryllinus. The sequence goes on along the minus strand of JBCJKH010009423.1, from coordinate 7,652 downwards.
TTATGCTTTGGCATAAAATGACAAAAAATACCAGTTCTAATTACCCACTCATATTCTGAAAAGATAATGTCCTTAATTGACAAGATAAATTAAACCATTTCTCATAAAAGATGTGCAAAAAACTGTTTTTTCTTAGATCATGTAAAAGGCACAACAAAACCAACAAAGAAACAATTCACAGCTGGATTTCCTGTGATGTAACCCTGGATAATGTAGGATTAATTTCAGTCTGGTTTTATCAGGTGACATGGACACATTGTTTAATCTTTTCCTTGTTTCTTTTTTATTTTCTTTCTTTTCCCCCATATTCATCAAAAGAGCTTATTTCTCAGTTCTTGATGTAGCCAGTAAATTGGAAATTTCCAGTAAAAATATTTTTGCTTAAGGAATAATAATTAAAGATCTATCCATGCTGGCAATCAGTGCCTAGGGTTGTTTTTATAGAGAGTTTTATTTTGACAGAATGATTCTAATTAGTTCTTATATATATATATATATATATATATGTATATTTCAGAATTGTTTATGAAGATGTTTAAGGAAAACATGTTTCCCTTGTAAACAGATATTCTGTATAGCTTTCTTCTAGTTGTTTGTTTGGGGTTGGATCTCTTTTTCAGAGAGAATTGCTTTTTCTTTTTTGTTTTGGATTTGTGGTTTGGGGTTTCTGTGGGTTTTTTTTGTTTTTCTATTTTTTTTAAATTAGTGGTGAATCCACAATTTCTAAAGGTGTTTAGAGCAAAAGCAAAAGGAAGAACCGGATGGTTGAGTAATATTTACTTCTTTACTTCTATGATTTTTCTTCCCCTTTACAAGGAATCTCTGAAGGTAAGAGCCACAAGAACATCATTGTATGTATAGCTTGGGGTCCTGTCTATCTTCCACTTTGGAGCACAGCAGTACACAGAGTTTGGCAAACAGTGCACAGTATGATTCCAACAGCATAAGTGAATGTTACTATAAAGCAAAGATAAGTAATCAATAACAATCCCTTTTATTTTAAAAAGAAAGGATGTGACTTTAGAACTGATTAGGCTAGTGATTATTTTGTTTTGATCCTGGGAATACATGATCCAGTCTGGAGTTCCAGACTAAGCAAATGATACTAAGAACTGATATTCCAGCCAGAAAAATGTCTCCTAAAATGCTTCTAAAAGCAGTTCTACAGCAAAGGGATGAACTGTAGCACACTGTATGCACTTGAGGTGAGTTGGCTGGCCTCTCCAGATGCCTAGTCCAATCAAAGAAAACCAGTTTAGCTGTATGGAGAAAGGTGTTAGCACCATGTTGTCTGTCCTTTGAAACCACTCCAGCATCTCAGCCTTTTGCCTTCTTAGGAAACCTAAGGTTTCTTAAGCTTTCCTTGTAAGGAAACATACTTTTTTTTTTTTTTTTTTTTTTTTTTAATATCATCTAGAAGGAACATATTGTCCTCAATAAGACATAGTTTGATGAGCTTTGCTGGAGCAGTTTTAAGAATAAATTAAGTTCTCAAAATGTCACAATGAAATGTTCTTGACACAGAAATGGACATAAGACCTGAGGGGAAAAGTCAAAATTCCCTCTCTGAAATAAGACTAGGTAGTTACTTGGTACACTACTATGCAGGCATCCTAACCTCTCACACAAAAAAAACACCTTGAAATTAAGCTTTCACACGTAAGCAATTAAATAACTAAATAATCAACTAAAACAAACACACAGACCAACAAACGGAAATATACAGCTTTAGTAACTTTCTATCCATTAGAGACAAACCCACTCTCTTAATTGCAATCTACAGAAAAATGTTTAGAACTCAGATGCAGCATACCTATTGATATTTACAATTTTATTTAGAATGAATCCTGCAAACCTGGAACACATTTAATGGGCACTTGCAATGTTGAGTGAGACTTTTGACTGGTGAAAATAGTTGAAAATAACTACAAAACCTAGCAAATTGTGTAGGAACAGAGAGCAATTAGAAAACATGTCAACAACCATCTACTCTGCAGGTGCTAAATACCACTTAGATGAAATCAAATGAAAATAAGATAAAGATAACAGTGTCTTCATGATTATAGGAGATGCATTTCCCTCATAAATGTACAGTGGAAACATAAAACATAAAAAGGAAAAGAAAAAATATTTTTATAAAACATAAGAAATATCAATGTTCTGAACTTTATCCTCTATGGCATCTATTCAGTGATAGAAAAGCATGCCTTGTGCTCTTCAAAAGCTATGTTTTAATGTTTAATTGGGCTGCATCAGAAGCAACGTGACCAGCAGGTCAAAGGAGGTGCTCCTGCACCTATGCTCTCATGAGGCCTTACTAGGAGTATTATGTACAGCTCTGGTGTCCTCAAAACAGGAAGGACATGGAGCTGTTGGAGCAGGTCCAGATGAGAGCCATGAGGATGATAAGAGGGAAGGAGCCCCTCTCCCATATAAAGACAGGTTGAGAGAGTTGGGCTGTTCAGCCTGGAGAAGAGAAGGCTGTATGGAGACCTTATAGCAGGCTTCCAGTATCTGAAGGGGGCTCACAAGGATGCTGAAGAGGGACGCTTCATTGGGGACTGTTGTGATAGGACAAGGGGTAATGGTTTCGAACTTAAACAGGGGAAGTTTAGATTGGATATAAGGAAGAAGTTCTTTACTGTGAGGGTGATGAGTCACTTGAACAAGCTGTCCAAGGAAGTGGTAAATGTTCTGTTCCTTGCAGTTTCAAGGCCAGGTTGGACAGCGCCTTGGGTGACATGGTCTATTAGGAGGTACAGGCACACATGAACACAGACACACACACACACGTGTGCATGCTCTCTGGTCACAAGCACATGTAGCCTTTGATGCTTCAGGTACTGGTATGGTCAGGTTCTATGTCTTTGCATGCTTGTTCAGCTCCCTTTCTTTATCATCTCAGTTTGACAAGGTTAGGTAATCTTACTGAAAAAAAACCACATTTCCACATTACACATATCCTTATCAATTACTGTGTCTTGTCAAGTTTGCTGTCGTCACTATCTCTCTTACCATCTACTGGTCAGGTTTGTGCTTCTGTATGGTATTGACCACAGCTTCCTCATTTCTTATCATGCCTTTTTTCATTGAAACAGCCTTTGTCCATTAAGAAAGGCTTTTACAAGACACACTTAAAAGAACAAGCAGTCTTCTTCCACATACTCTTACAGCATCCATCAGTAACTGCACATACAAAATTTTTAAGTGTGAATTTACATCTAAATACCTGGCTGCACATCTGTTATGGCATTGTATACCTTATCTATTCATTCAGGGATCCAGTGGATAGAAGGCACTATCAGCTCATACCCTGTTGTATAACTCCTAGTTTTAAGAAATATAGTCACTTTCATTACATTATTCTTAGACAGAATGATATTAAACAAGGACTACAGCTATTTCAACATGTGAAAGATTATACATGGAAGAACACCTTCAGGTGTTACAAGGCATTACAAATTAGATAATCTGGAGTTCATTTTTGGATTCATCATTAAGCTGAAAGACTTAATAAAACCTGCCTTAGGAAAACAAATCTACTAGATGACACATTTCATGAAGCTGAAGAAATATGCTTCCTCTAGTAAAGATCAGTAGTAGAAAAATATTCAATAAATTGTTTTTAGTTCTTGCAATATAACAATTTCAAGTGCTCTTTTTCTTATGCAAATGATTTTACAATCAGAAAAGACATGAACCAAGTTTAGTTAGCAGTTTGGTTGATCTTTAATTTAAGGGGGAGGGAGTGTGTGATTTTATCAAGTCTTTGCCTGATTTTATGCTAGCTGACATAGTAAGAGGAATTTATCATGAGGCTTCTTAGTTGGATCAACTTATTAATATACATTCCTTACAAAACAATGTAAATAGAAAAGACATTGATCATCATTTTGTCTGTGCAGCTATGCTGACAGGAATCCAGGCAAGATATAAGTTTGTCATCATTGCCTCTTATATACATTCATACATTCTTTTTTTCCTACTGAATATCTGACCCAGATTTTATTTTCTTTTCAACCATTCAGTGCTATAAATGTTATATGAACCACTAGTGAAATAGAATAAAGCATTATTATGTTAACATCAGACAAAAAGATTTGACACAATTGATCCTGCAGTTCTATTAGCCTTACCTGAATGTTATACTATCACATTTACTTTCCATCATTCCTTCTGCAAATCGTATAACCTGAGTCTTTTCACCGCTTTACTGAATAAAGTCTTTGTCCCATCATCGTCACCAGTGAAAATTAGATTTATTATATAAATTTTGTCTAGTTCTGAAATATCACATTAAAAAGACACAGCATTTAACATACAGGTGAATTACTGTCATAATAATGAAACTCTAACATTTTCCATATTAGTGTGTGATGTTTGTCTCTTTCTTAACAGTGTCAACATCCTGTTTTCAACCAGTCTTGTTCACTGAATAGGTTTTTTTCAATGGACTATTGTGATACCTCCATTTTCTCTAAGAATGATGCAATCCTATCATTATGTCTGAAAGATTTAACTTGTTAATGCAAATGTGCATAGACTTGTGGTTCATGTTATTGTAAGTGACCTCTTTCAGTATGGGGCAATGTAAAGCATATTTCATTGAATCTTGGAATTCTTTCTTTATAAGGAATTATTCAAGAATTTATTGCATTTTTAAAGTAATTTATTATCTTTAAAAGCTCTTTGATTAAAATTATGGTTGTTGAAAGAATGTATTGCATTCTTTATTCTACAGTAAAATGTTACTGTGCCTAGCAGCTTTAAATCTTTACCTTTTCTTAACTATAATAGCAGGTGGAATGCAAAATTAAATTGCTTTGCAAGGCTTCTTTACATTCTTTTACTGAAAAAAAATAACAAAAACAACAAAAAAAAAAAAGAAAAGAAAAAAGAAAAACCATAATTTAGAACCTTCACACATCCTCAGGAAAGGGAGAGGTAATCACTAGGAGGACACTTATCTTTTTAGGTGGGTTTTTCAATCTGTTTCTTGCTGTCTGCTGCTTTGGCTGCACTTTTTCTAGCTTAATTTTTGTATGCATTTAAATGGTGGTCATCAATGCAGCATCTGAGCGCCTTACAATTTTAATCAATTACATCTTACAAATCACCAATTTAGAAGATACAGGAAAATTATAACTGTGCTTTTTTTAGCAATGGTAAACTAAGGCAGAGAAATTCAGTAGCTGTCTTCAGCTGCATGTGTCGCTGGGCAGCCCAAAAAGAGAAGCTCCAATTCTCTATGGTACCTTGATTGAAAGGCCCTAGAGATCTGCAAGGCTGGATCCGTCTTTACCGGTCTCTACTCTGAGAACAACAGCAGGGTCCTACAGCTTGATTCAGATCTCTTGCAATCGCCTGATTCAAGTTGCTACTCTAAAGCTGCCACAGATCTGCTTTCAGTGGTTTTCTCTGCCTTCTCTAACTGAAGAGAAGCCCTTAAAAATACATAATATTTTTTGTTATGACGATTATTAACTAAGACTCAGGAGAAGTTCAGCTCTTACACTGAGAATACTTGCAGCCTGTTTTGTACCTCTATGAAAAGGAGGGATGAGCTCCTGGTCATACAGCATGCTTTCTGCTGTAGACCTTGGGAATGCTTTGGTGCTGCTTACATGAGGAACCAAATTGGTTTTGACCTCAGTGAAGAGGGGGGGCAAGAGGGACACATCTGACACCTTTTAGCAGCTGCAAGGTTTTCTGTGGAATACACATAGCCTAAGAAACAAACACACAGCTGGAGTTAGGGTGCTTTTGAAAACATTGTCTCTACCTCCCTTTCTTCCAGGACAGGGTTTTTGCTTATTCCCTCTTCAGAAAGGGACTTTTCTGTCACACAGCCTAGCCTGGCTGAAGATTAGGGATTCTCTCTGCCCCTTCATCCTTGAATATTTCTTTCTAATTTCACTGTTTAAATTCCAATTGTGTAATTACATTCTGCCTACCCCAAATTCCTCTGTAATTTCAATTGGACATGGTGTCCTTCACTGTCTAGGCAGAATTCTTGCAGTGGTGTGGGGCACTGTTAAAAGGCTGCCACGCTCCACTCTAGTCCCATTTCATGTAAATGGGGAAAGAGAATGGACCTAGATCCCTTTGAACTAAAACTGCTGATCCATATAAGTGAGACAGGGCTTGCTATAGAGTGACAAGGCAGTCCTTACCCCAGGGCAATACACTGGGCATTTTTTACAGTGCCTCAGTCAGAGCAGGTTTTTGGAGTAAAAGTCTAAATCTGTCTAGAGGTATTTCTCCCCCACAACGCCATGCCCTTTGATCACAAATAAAGCTGTACAGGGACCCCCAAACCACTACTTTGCTGAATTTATGTGGCCTAGGAGTACCTGCTCTCACTGTTTAGCATGGCTGAAATGCCATAGTGATTTAATTCAGGTGCAGTATCGCAGCAAAGGGGTATGCAGTACAGATGCCTACTTCAGTAAAATGCCTTACTGGTGAGTCCTGTTCAGTTTATGATCCAACCCCAACAGTTCTTACACATTTTTCTGTGCCAGCATTTTTCCTCAATCCATACCCTAGTATCAGTCACCTAAGTCCCAGTTTGTTTTATCACAATATTCTTTTTTCAAGTGTTGGTACCTACATTAGTCTGAAAGTATTCCTGCTTCTCCTGCTTCCTCTCACTTTCCACTTCCTTCTTCACTGGTGGCACTACTGTTTACTTGGTCAGTGTACCTGCATGTGGCCCTTCGGGTATCAGAGGCACTCACCTTTTGTACCTCCACCACCACACCACCTGCTGTGGTCTTGTGTGGAACCTCGGGATGGAGATGGGGAGCAAGCATGTGTTGATGGAAGGATACTCCTCCTTTGTGTTGCCTTTTAGAACATCATCTTCATGTCTCTTCATACCAGTTCTGTTCAGGGTCATGGAAGGAGTTGGTCACCTGCTTTAAAGTGATGTTCTGTGAAGCTCAGCAAAAAGGAATTGGTTTGATATAGAAATCGGAATTAATTGATGTTTGATCAACCGAAAGCCATATTTTTTTCACCACATGTACACCATTGTCAGAGGAAAATGAGGCTGATACAATCACTAGCGACAGAGCCTTGTGCCAAAGTTCATTTCCCCTTAATGCTAAAGTACCCTGGGTAATTCTCCTACCACACGGTGGTAAATAAACATCATCTCATTGCTTGTAGTGCTGTATCTACATGGAGGCTCAGTAGTTTTGAATTTTAATGGGACTTCTGCTATATATACTGTGCAGGTTTGGTCCTGCTCCCAGGGGATGCCTTTATGCCTACTGCCGTGGTAGCAGACCTGAGGCTGCTGTTTGTGTCTCTGGCAAACAGCAGACAGATCAGGTGAGACTGAGTAGACCCTATTTCCATGTTTCCTTGGTTAGCGTATACGGTTAAAAGTGAGTTGTTGTTAGCAGGAAACAGAGCATGTAATAACTAGAGTTGGGTTTTGTTTGGCTTTGAGTCATAAATCTTAAAGGAAAGAAAAGCCATCATGTTCATCCCCAAGTCTGTCATACAGTCAGCAAGGGGCAAGGCAGAAATATGGGCAAGAAAATGAAACATGTGAAGGTACAAGTGCCAGCGGGGGGGGGGGGGGGGGAAGGGAAGGAAGTCACTTTTGCTTCTTTTCCGTTTTTGTTTGACACAAAAAGTTC
>JBCJKH010009420.1:3932-27772 GCA_039877255.1 Loriculus beryllinus | reverse complement strand
TGCTCCATCCTTGGCAGTGTTCAAGGCCAGTTTGGACGGAGTCGGGTAACAGAGTTTAGTGCGATGTGTCCCTGCCTCTGGCAAAGGGGTTGGGACTCGATGATCTTACAGTCCTTTCCAACACTGACCATTCTATGACTCTGTGGTCTGTAGCTGCTAATATGTTTTCTTTGGTTGCATGTATTTTCCATTCTACATAGTATGTAGTGCACTTAAATTGGAAGATTTCTTCACTATGTGCTACAGAGCATACGGTGAATTTAAATGCTGCTCATGGCTTATTAATTTACGGAACTTAGATAATACTACAATACTCTCTATATAATGCTCTGAAGTTTGCTTCAGTCTTTTTTATTAAGTTATGCAAGTGTAAAACATTCCTCAAACAAAGGAATACAGTTAGATTGAGGACCTGACGTTTTCTGTGCTGTTGGTGACAGTTACAGAAGGACTCCAAACTGACCCTGCAATGAGCAGGGACATCTTCATCTAGGTGAGGTTGCTCAGAACCACATCCAGCCTGACTGTGAATGTCTCCAGGGATGGCACACCTACCACCTCTCTGGGCAACCTGCTCCAGTAGTTTACCACCCTCATTGTAAAGATTTTTTTTTTCCTCACATCCAGTCTGAATCTCCCCTCTTTTAGTTTAAAATCATCACCCCTAGTTGTATCACAACAATGTCACCATGATGGGTGGTTAATTAAGAAGTGGAGTGATGACACACCGGGTTATGAAGAACCTTCATTACCTGGAATCTTTAAATCAACTCTAGAGTACCTCTCAATATGTATATATATATAGACCTACATTTAGCCATCAGGAAGTCTTATCAGTGGTTATAATAATCTGTGCCAGCTCTTAAGGTTTCTGAATCCAGAGAAAACACATACATGTAGACTCCCAAGGCCCCATTATTTATTAGTGGTAATTTCATGTCTTTACAGGTTTGTTGAAAGATCACCTTGGCAGCTATGATGTAGCCTTCTACCTGGCTGGAGTCCCTCCCCTTATTGGTGGAGCTATATTATGTTTCATCCCCTGGGTCCATGAACGGCAGAAGTTAAAAGAAAGAGTAAAACCTGTTGATGCAGAAACTACTGAGAAAATGCTGGAAAATGAAAGCACTTTGGTGTCGAGCACTACAGAAAAAACAGTCAAAGAAATGGAATCTGGGTTTTGATGCTTTCTTTTCCTGTACCAGCCCGGCCACCTTCTACTGAAGCTAGACTTGTACTTTTTGGCTGAATGATACTGAAGATACATGATACTGAAGAAGTCTTGAACTATTGCTCAAATAGCAAAACTGCTATATGGGGGTTTTATACCATTGAACTTTTTTATGAGTCATTGAGTTTGATTTCAAGCCACATTTTCAATGTATTTGAAGTTTTGTAGCATTAGTGTGTACATGTGTAGTGATTCTGTGTGTGAAGAGAGTATTTTTTTTAACTCATCAGAACCTATTTCTGGGAGTGTGAAAGCTGGTTTTGGTTCACTGACCCAGGATTCTGCAATAACTTTTTTGGTCCATCCAATGCAGGAACAGCCAACTACTGGAAAATGTAGTAGCTCTGACTGCTGTTTTTTGCAGTTTCTCATACTGTTTTACACTCTTTTATAATTCTGTATCATGAATATGCATATCTTTAATTCCCTTAACTCCTGCTGAAATCATCTTGCATTAGAAAGCTAAATTATGAACCATCTGTTTAATTTTCTCTAAATAGCCTAGCCTGCTCGGTTTGATTGAACAGTCGCCTGCTTTTGCATTTAGCTTTTTACAGTAACCCAAACAAAGAACATTAAGGATGGGATTTTTGATGGACTCAGGTTTTGAGTATTTGCAAACTCAGCTCCAAATGCAAACACATTCAGAAGTAAAGCTGCTGAATGATAGGGGGGTTTTTATTTGTTGAAGGCAATACTATTAATGTATATGTGTGTGTTTGTTTTCAGCTAAACCTCAGAAGAGCTGACAGTTTGGAAATCGTACTGACAGTAAGACTTTGCAACAGTATTGTGAATTAGTCTAAATTTCAAATGATTCTGTTGTACTTGTTACATTTATTTTTTTATTCTTAAAACCAAGACAGCTTTAAACGATACATTTTAAGTGCAATAATGAGTTATTTTTAATGTCAAAATATACACAAGCTGTTAAAAATTACATTTAGTAGTTAAAGATTTTTGCACTAAGTGAACATGCAGGTTTATTATAGGTCTTTATAGCTGTGTTCAATTGCATGTAAGATATAGCACCATATTTTATTAGCATATAAAATGTCTTTGCCTCTCCTGCTTCTTGCTTAACATACTAAACATATGGACTTGTTACTTACTTATATATTCTTGGGTATTATGCGCTGTTTTTCAAGCAGGTATTTCTGAAAATCTCTTTGAAAAATATTTGAAAGCATAATATTTTGAGATGAAAACACTGCTTTTCAGTTTATCATCAAACACTTCTAAGTACATTGTTTATTTGTGGATATGGATCATCAGTGCAGTGGAATACATAATCATTCTTTATTTCAGGTCTGTTCAGTATGAATAACTTTCATATTCTTGTTTAGATATGTCAGCAAAGAGTAAACTAAATGTGATCTGAAGACAAAATGCACATTTAAGTGCATTTTCTTTATTAACAGCAATAGCTGTTCTTTACATAAGCCACAGAGGCATTTTAAGATTGATTTTTATTGTTCTATTTTAATTATTTTTTCCAGAGTTGTAGTAAAATGCTCAGAAGACCCATGTACATTTGTGATATAAAACACTGTATTAGCAATACTATTATATAGAATGTTTACATCAACTTAAAGTTCTTTAAATATAATCATGAAAAGATTCCTAATTGTTGCAGATCAAAGCTCATACCTTTTATATACTGCAGAATTTCAATCCTTGCTTTATCTGAGAGAACTAAAATGTTAGAAGCATATGGGCGGGATTTGAACATAGCAAAAGCCACCAAACCTATCTGTAACGTGTCCTTCATAAGTACTTCATTAAAACATTCATACTATTAATTAAAATGGCTATAAAATGCTGTATTCATTACAAAAAGTGATGTTAACAGCCTATGCTGTTCTTGTCTAGAGTATTTCTGCAGAACATGACATTCAGAATTATCTATATGGTCAATGCAGGTGTTGAGTAAGTGTGGTAAAAGCCTCTTGTTTCCTATTGCTTTGTTATGAAAAATAAGCATTTATGACAGATCTTACATTTCATGTGTTTCAGCATTGAGTTATTAACCAAAACAAGGCTGCTTTTTAGCACTACTGCCATTGGAAATCATTGTGACCACATATCTTGATGTACTTCTGGCATCCTCTTGACTTGCTGTTCTATCTATATAAATTATCTGGGATGGAATCTAAAATAATTGTTTTAGAAATGATACGGACATCATTTATTTTTTTTTCCTAAGTATATTTTCAGTGAACATTTATGGACCTTCCTAAATTGTTTATTCAAGTCAGAGGTGGTGATAGCCATTCTGTGGTCATCCTTCAGGGCGTATTCAGCTCATTCAGATGAGATAAACAACTGATACTTCTCTTCTTTTGGCTCTTCATGCACAATGTCTAGCCATATGCATTCCCCCCTTCCAGTTGGGAGACACTGGATTGTCAGCTGATGTGTACCATACTTGGTATGGACAGTACTTTCCAGCCTTCCATTCTCAAAAATCTGCCCTGCATTAAGCCTTTGAAAAGCCTGATAAGACTAGGCAAGTTCCTGTGAAATGGGAGATGTGATGTTGCTCAGTACTTTGCATCAGGTAGTACACACCAAAGGGACAGGAGGCGCTTTTTTGCAGCCCCAAAGGGTGTATCTAAGGATGGGAATCAACACTACTATCCTTACTATCATCCTCACTGGTCAGCTTAACAGGCAGGTTCTTACTGTGCTGGCACAGGGCAGTTCCCTGCTTTGTGGGAGCCCATGCAGGGGAGCTCAGCTGTCCCCTCCAAGCAAGAAGCAGAGGTGCTGCCTTGTTCGGGGGCTGCATTCCCCTCTGGGCAGCTGAAAGAGTTACGGAAGCTGACTTCCAGGCATCTGAACTATTCTGTCAGAAATGACCCTTGAATACTAAAGAGTGTGTGTGTATGTGTATATATAAATATAATGTATTTTGACCAGGGCATACACAAACATTATGCATTTAACTACAGGAGCTGTGGCACTGGAATGTGGGAGACATGGGAGGAAAACGTAATTCATTTGTGTGTTTGACTGTTGACAAGCACCGCACCACCTCAGTTCCACACAGCCCCTAAGTTTCTGGTCATTGTACACTCTGGCATATTCTCAGTATGCCTTTCAGTCTTTATATATATATATATATATATATATGTAGTGTCAACATTTTTAATGTTACAGAACTGCCTATGCCAAGATTAGGGGGATTTTTATACTAAAATGTGTACTAATACTGATAACACTGGCATGTTTGAGTATCTTTATAGACATCATGTTTTGTATGTTGTTTTTGATATTAAATGATATACACTTTGCTAGCCTTAACTCCATTCTTTAAAGAGCTGCTTTGTTAGAAGGGTAAGAAATGTCTCATGTTTCTCATGGTGCTACAGTAACTGTGATCAGTCTTCAATTATTCAGAATAAAGATGGTGGTTCTTAAGCGCTCCGTTTGTTACTGCATGCACAATTTTTAGCCTTGTTCTCCTGTAAAACTTGCCATTTAAAAAAGTAATTTTGTGTTATAGTCTGGCAATTATTGTCTCATGTGCAGACTTTATACAAAAAGCCTTTATGGCTTTTATCACAACTGTATTCTGATTGGAATGTTCCCATTACATTTACTCCTAAATTAATACATGGGAGTCTGTTTGCACTGACAATCTGTTTTAAGACCAGTGGTTTATAAACCTAAACTTAGTGACTTAGAGTTACTTGTTTCTGAAAATTTTATTTGGTCTATTTTCCAATCTGAGGTTTAATATCAAACTTAACAGTTGCCTTCACAAAAGGCAGAAGTAAAATTGAGGGAAGGGAAGCTGATAGAATAAACTTGAGTGGCATTTTAAAAGAATTCTATGTTTTCTGCTTCATGAACTGCCAGTGTAATTCCGTGGAACCTTTGATCGTTTACTGGCCTACTACCAATCTCACCTTGGCTTACCTTGGCAGCATGAGGTGTTTCCTCATTGACAGTTTCAGTAAATCACAGGAGTTCATTCACCTTCCCTTTGTACTAGGGCTAAATATTTCCTTCTCTTTAATAAACATACCTGATAAGGTATGTTTAATCGGAATATTTCCCATTCCACCTGAGGTTAGTCTGTAGCCCGATTATATTTCAAGTAAAATTTGAAAAAGATGCCCAAAACCTTTATATGAACCTTAGTGCTGTTGCAATTTTTACACTCTCAAGGTGTACTCTTTGTAAGTATTTAAAACAAAAATTAGCCTATAGAATACATTTCAAATACTTCTGTAGTATTTAAAGGAAGCTATTTTTATACAGTATTTGTAATAACGGCTGACTAACAAGACAAAATACTAACATCTAAAAATGCAGTCTGACTTTGTGGTGGGTTGATCCTGGCTGGACACCAGGTTTGCACCAGAGCTGTTCTACCACGTCCCATGTCAGCTGGACAGGGGAGAGAGAAATATAATTGAAAGGCTCGTGTGTCAAGATAAGGACAGGGGCATCATTCACCAATTACTGTCACAGGCAAAACAGACTGGCCTGCCAGAAGCCTGTTCCAGCTTGCAATGGGGCCACAGCCTCTTTTGGGCATCCCCCTGCTCTATCATGGTGTCCTCCATTGGACCTTCATGGGCTGCAGGGGACAGCCTGCCTCACCATGGTCTGCACCAGAGGCTGCAGGGGAGTCTGGTGCCTTGGAGCACCTCCTGCCCTCCTTCTGCACTGACCTTGGGGTCTGCATGGCTGCTGCTCTCACTTATTGTCCCTTCTCTCTTCTGACAGCTGCTTGTGTTGCACAGTGGTTGGGTTTTTTCCTCTCCTTTCTTAACTCTGTTATCTCGGAGTCACTGACTGGCTTGGCCTTGACTAGCAGCGGGTTGGTGTTGGAGCTGGCTGGCATTGGCCCTGCCAGACACAGGGGAAGCTTCTGTCAGCTTCTCACAGAAGCCACCCCTGTACCCAACTACCAGAACCTTGCCATGCAAACCCAATGCAGACTTGTATGTCACGTTCAGAAAAGTAACACTCTTATTTTATACTTGAAATAATTTCAGTTGGAAGTCTCTACTGATGGACCTATGCACAGCAGCTCAGCAGTGTTCTGTGGACCTGAGATAGGCTGTACTCCTTGCAAAGATATTAACATGGCTATGAATAACCAGATGCAAATGTTATCTTGCATGGTTGTTTGCTTGTACCTACGTTCTTTTTTTCCTAATGTGTACATCCCCTCCTGCAGGTTATCCTCACCTGCAGTTGTACCCGCAGCCAGTGCCAGGAGAAACAAGACTAGGCCGCTGCAATTGATATGGAAAACAAGACAAAAAGATCCAGGTTCGAATTATCTTGGACTTGTTTGTGAGGCTCAGAATTCCCAATGTAAGCGGTATATCATGGGACTGTAGCTGTTTGCAGCATGCGAGCTCAGGTGTTGACTGCCCCTCTGCTACCGATCCTAAAATCCCGTCCAGAGCCGGCAGGCAGTGCAAAACGGGGCAAACTCCCCTAAAACTCCTGCGGTGAAACCCCGACCACAGGCCCGCGCCCGCCGCCATCTCCCCCCACAATGGGCCTGTCTCCACGGTAACGGCAGTGGGCGGGGCCGCGGCCAGCGGCGCAGAGGACGCCGGGAGCTGTAGTTCCCCCCGCGCCGCCATGCGAGGGGGCGGGGCCGGGGCTTTCCGGTGCAGCGGCCGTTGTTGCCGGCGCCGCGGCGTAGGGAGCTATGGCGGGCGCCGAGCGGAAGAAGCACGTCCGGTTTGCCGCACCGGGACACGCGGCGGCAACGGCAGCGGGGCCGCGCTTCCCCGCCGCGCCGCGCTCGGAGGTGGCCGTGGTCGGCGGCGGCTGGCGGTGCGGCCGGGGCGGGCACGGAGCGGTGCTGCGGTGGTGCATCTCCGGCGCGCTGTGTGCGGCCTTCCTGGGGCTGGTGAGAGGGGGGGGAGCGGGAGGGTGGGCGGCCCCCGGCACCTGCGGCCCGGCCTCCGCCCGTACGGCCCAGGACGAGAAGAGGGAAGGAGGCGTGCGAAGTCCCCCCCTGTCCAATGTGTTGCAGGGGATGAGCATCGCGGTGCTGGGGCCCACGTTCCAAAACCTGGCCGCTAACGTCCACAAGAACGTCAGCGACATCTACTACATCTTCGTGGGCCGCTCTCTGGGCTACCTGGGCGGGTCGGTGCTGGGCGGGCTGCTCTTCGACTGCATGAACGCTCCCCTCCTTCTCGGTGAGTTCCAGCCGCCGCCAAAAACCCCGGCCCCCCCCGGCGGGAGGCCTTGGGACGGGTTTGCCCTCTCCCTTCCCGCCCTCCTCGCGCTGCCTCAGGGGGTGGGCGGCGTCGAGGCGGGGCACTGGGACACTGGGCCCCGGGGCGTGAGGGGTCCTGCTCCCCGTAACCTGCCGCAGTTCCGCTGCTGCTCGCTGTCGCGACAGTCTGCTGGGTCCGTCTGTCTGACGCCACGTGTGTCCGGGCGTCGCAGCTGCGCAGCAGGGGTTCCAAGTGGTTGGGCTCACTGGGCATAGTAATTGTGGTAACTGTTACGAACTGACAAAACCTGTTTGGATTGACCAGAGGGTGCAGAAAGAGTAAAATTGGCTTAACTTTCACCCCTCATATCAAATAATAGGCTTAGTATAGACCCTCTTGGGATATACAGGTTTCTATAACGTCACTTTGTGAAATGTGGGAACAAAATGGGGAAGCTGGGCCTTGGCTTTCACAGGCACACACCAGAAACCTCGAGCAGGCACACTGAGGCGTGGGGAGAGCTTTGTAAAACCCTTCCCTTTCTGAAAGCTTGCCAGGAGTGATCAGGTTCACATACAGGGCAAAAGTACTGAGATTTTGACTGGAGAACCTTAACTGAATTAGAACTTACTTAAAGTTGAAAAACATTAAGTAGCACCTGCGATGGTGGAAACTTGCTGCTCAGTTGCTGCCTAGCTATGAAAACATTTAAACTTCATAGGAGCCCCTGTTTATGAACATAACTGTTTTCTGGACACATGGAAACTGTCCTATAGGAGCGTGGGGCTGGCTTTGCTCGGCAATGTGGGGCTGCTCAGCTATTAGAGGCACACTCAGCATCCAGAGATAAGTTGCTTCCTTTAGAGTTGTGTTAGTGTCTCGTTCAGGTGGAGATTTTCACAGTTGCTGTGAGCACACACCTAAAATAGTGGAAGCTCTGTCTTTTTTTCCTTTCAAGTGCAGTAATGTCAGGGTGTGCCTTTGTGCTTTAAGTTAGGGACTAAAGCAGTTGCTGGGGTTCTCTCTTTTCCTTCTCCTTCCCATACTTTTACTCAAGGCGATTCAGACAGAACTAGGTCTTTCTATAGGACTGTGCTGTAATCACAGGAGTTCAGAGGATATGAGAATCCATTTTCCATTGCTAGTTTTTGAACTATGTCTCTTCTTATCCCTGTATGCCTCTTTCCTGCTGTCAGGAGCAGTCATGGCATACAATGTCTGTCTCTTCTCCCTTTCCCCTCACCCCTCTTCTTGTCTTCATCTTCCTGGCTCAGTTCTTACTTGCTCTTGTTCTAAGATGTCTTTGGTCTCCTCCTTGCTCTTTATTCCTCTCCTCCAGAATGCCAGTAAAGCGGGTTTCCTTCAGCCTCCTTGTGCATCTGACAAGGTCAGAGTTGTCTGTGTCTGACACGTCAGACTTTACCTTCCACAGTGGGATTGATACACCTGTGGAAGTTAGTGTTAATTGAAATAGTTTAGTACTTGTTTCTGTTTCTCAGGTACCACATAGGATAGTGTCTGTCAGCAGCACCTGGAAGATGATTTCATCTCCTAATCCATTCAAATTTGGTAGTACTTATGGCAAAACCACAATGAAGCAACTGAATCATCTCTCATTTTTATTGTCTGAGAACTGCTATAAGAGGTTATGGCTGGTGTAGTTTACCTTCCACCTTTGAACTACTGAAACTCTGCTACTGTACAGAGAAAAAAAATGAAGACATAATCTGTTAAGGAAGCATTTAGATTCCAATCTTGAGGCATAGAGGTGACATGGATGACTGAGAAGTTGTTGAGAAGTTACTTCTCAGCTCTTGAGTGGGGCATCTGTGAAGCTGTACTTAATGCACCCCATCTTTAGCTTTTTCTCTCTGCATCTCAGTATGCCAGCCTTCAAAAATGGGCTGAGATGTGTATGCTGAGTACCTGGCTAGGGCTCTAGGGCTCTGGATATTTATTTTTTCCTTGTTAATGATGGTATTGTTTTTGTTTGGAATCATAGTTTCATAGAATAGTTTGGGTTGAAAAAGACCTTAAGATCATCTAGTTCCAACCCCACTGCCATGGGCAGGGATGCGTCACGGTAGCCCATGTCAACCTAAGCCTCTGTCCAGCCTGGCCTTGAGCACTGTTAGGGGTGGAGCATTAACCCAACATCTTAGTTAGATCAGTCCCCATTGGTCTGTAAGTATTTGCCCCACCTAAGCATTGATTTGAAAAATAATAGAGATGTCTGAACTGGTACAGGCTTTCTAAAAACCTAATACTGTGTATGCAAATTATTAATTTCAGGTTATTTTACTATGGTCATTATAAGCATAGAGTTTAACTGCTGAACTTCTTCCCAAATGGGAATGAAAACAATTTCCTTTGCTAAAAAATATTTTTTGAAATGGTATGTTGTAGGTGCAGTTAATAATAGCAGAACAGATACAGTTAATGAACTGCTGCTACGTTTATGAAGAGAAATTCTGTAGTTCTGTGTCTTAAAACTCCATAAATCCTTTGGAATACATCTCTCATCTGAGAACAGAAGATAAATAAAAGTCAGCATTTGTGTGTGGAGGTCACTTGCTGGCCAAGGTGCAATCTCTTTCTAGGATTTTACGAGTTCAGTGATTTGGGTTCTTTTAAAATAGAGCCAAATCTAATGCTCTGTAGTTCTTGGAGGGAACGCTTCATACCGTTCAAGGCCACGTTTTGCTTGCTTTGTGGTAAAGTAACATTTCTAGATAAGAAGTTTGCAGAAGATACTGAAACAGCTTTTATAAATCAAAAGCTTGCAGAGGACTTGTTAGTGTCGTAGCAGCAGATGCTGCTCCTTTTGCAAATAAAGCTGTAGCAAAACAGGTTTTTCATGCAGTGTTTAGAGTGTGTTGAAATTCCTGTTTTCCAAGAGAAAAATTACTCTTCTGAACTCTCAGCTGCTCTGCTAATCAGGAATTGAGGTAGCTGGGTTACATCACCTCTTAAGATTATCTGTAACTTTAAAAATGATGAGTTTATTTGTATTTCTTGGGTTTCTGTATGTTTTGTAGTTTAAATGGAAACTCTGGGTGTTTTGTGTTTGGTTGTTTTTTTTCTAACCTTTCCAGCATTATCCATGTTTGGAACAACCATTGGTCTGTATGGGATACCCTGGTGTAAGAAATCCCTGCTGCTAACCGTCTTGATGTCAGTTATTGGAGCTTCCATGGGAATTCTAGACACAGGTAAGGGGCCACGTGGTCTTACAGTTCCTTCACTGCACTCACTGGAAACTTCAAGCTTAACAAAACCGTTGCTGATATTTCATGTGACATGTCTTGAATTGAAAGAAGGTGCTGTTTTACTTGGCTGGGATTCTTGGATTATTCTGATCCCAAGACTTAACAGTGTTTGTGTCTTTGTAACTCATGTGGTAGCTGGGTACCTCCTGCTTCCTGGAGATCAGTGCACATTTCAGTGGGCAGTTACAGGCATAAGAGAAAGTGTCAGGTGCTCTTTAAGCAGTGTTTGCTTTAAATTACTCACCTGCAGGAAGCTGGATGTGTCACGGGTCATTAGCATTAGCTGGAGGTGTGTTAGTCCTGCGCAAGCAGGCCCTGGGTATTTGACATTCTCACAGTTGCTGTGTTGGAAAGTTGCCCACCTAAAGCTGGGTAGGCGGTATTTGGGGATTCACAGGAGACGGGTACTGCCATAGCTGGCATCCATCTCCCTGAATTAAGGAATATTTAGTGCCCTTGGCCAGCCTCACTTAAGTGTTTGGGAATACAGATGTATTGCATTCCTCAAACTGAAAGTCTGTGGTATGTGCATACTGCATATAGCCTTGGGAAAAAAAATCCCTCACTTCTGTTGGAAACCTGCTCAAACCCAGTTTCTTAGTAGAGATTCCCTATGGAGGAAGATGTACTGGTAAAGTGCAGAGTAAATGTCTACTGGTGTGGCTGTAAAGGTCAGTTGTGCCAGAGATATGACGAAGAAACTCCTACAGGAATTACTTCACTGGATATGGCTTAGGATGGGTTAGTGATGGCTGGCAGTTTGGATCAATTGGCAAGGCCACCTCAAGAGACTTAAGCATGCTTAGAGACATATGAGTGATGCTGGTGGACTTGCAGACAGAGACCAGGAATCAGCCATGAATACGCTGGCAACAGCATGCTGGGGAGTTGCTGTAGAATGTGGAGCTGCAGCAGGCAGCGCTCAGCTGGCACCTCAGCAGTGCTCTGCCAGCAACGTGCTGGCTTGCCTGGCTTACTGAGGGAGCTTGTGGTTAGTTACCAGCCAGCAAGGTACTGCTGGGTCTGGTTGACCACTTTGAGGGCAGGCTTATTTCTGAGAAAGAGCTGCCTGGTGTATTATCCTAGCTATCTACACAGCTCTGGAAGCATCCCAGCTGGGGCCTGGTTTTGGTGACTTCGCTGGTAGGCAATAAAGAGGAACAATGGCTGCACATGTGAGCCATCTGCTGTAAGTCTGTGGAGTTTGAGGGAACTGTGTTAACGGTAAAGAGAACATGATACAGAATCCAGCAGTGAACAAGGTGGTTTTGCATGGCACAGGTTATGCTAAACAACCTGAGTGCAGAGGTGTACTTGCTGCCTCTGGCAGGATCATTATACATGGCACTTGGTTTAAAAATCCTTCATATGGGAAAATCTTGTCAGGTAGTTGTAAAAATGCCTCCAGTGGGTGGATGTGCCGTTTGGATGTCAGAGCCCTGAGGCAGGGAAGCTTCCCAGTCTGAGCAGAAATAGCAGGAGAGACTCAGAGCAAGGCAGTGGAGTGTAACTGAATTAATTCATTTGGAAGAGTGCTGCTGCGTGATTACTATTTTCCTGTGTTCTTCTCAGGAACTAATTAAAAACATCTGAGACCTTATTCTCTAGCATTACTGTTGTCTGAGGGTGTTGTAGTTTGGTCTCTGCAGTGGTATAATTGTAAACCTTCCTGCTTCTGGAAAGTCATTTGAGTGCACTTGGGGTAGTCCCAGCCCCTCAGAATCAAGTGATTCTTGATGTTTCCTGGGATGTTGTTTAATGAGGCCTCTGGTTCTTCACCTTGTGCATTGTGGCTTTTAATATTTACATAAATGAGAAGCAGTTAAATTTGTTCTTTTGAAAACAGGCTGAAAAATGCTGCAGATTGTCAAGTAGGGTTAATTAGAGTCATAGAATGGACCTTCGAGACCATCGGGTCCAGCTGTTAAACCAGCTCTGCCAAGTCCACCACTAACTAATATCCTTTAACACCACATCTGCATATCTTCTAAATCCCTCCAGGGAGGGTGACTCCACCACTGCCTGGGCAGCCTGTTCCCTTTCGAGGAAGAAACCCTTTTGGTGAAGAAATTTTTCTTCATATGCAATCTAAGCCTCCCTGGCACAACATTAAATACAGCCATGGCAGCTGGAATAAACCATTGCATGGCTCCTTATTTTGACTGCTGTGAATTCCCTCCTAAAGCTCAAGCTCTTCATGGGTTTAAGGTGCTTAGAGGCAGAATTTCAGTTAACTGCAGTTTTGCATATTGTATTTGCTAAACCTGCTGTTATTGCACATTGCAACTCTAGGTTATGGTTTGGTCTGTTTTGTCTTTGTTTAAAACAGTATCTGTTTTCAGACTAAAAGGACTGAATCCTCCTCTTTGATCTGCAGGTGGCAATGTACTGGCACTGAACACGTGGGGAGCAGAGGCTGGGCCTCATATGCAGGCCTTGCATTTCAGTTTTGCTGTTGGTGCTTTTGTGGCTCCGATCCTGGCTAAAATGGCCCTGGGAGGCTCCGACTCTAAAGACTTTGCAGTTGCTGAGAAGACAAACCAGTCTGTGCTGAGGTCTGTGCCGACAACATCGGCTGCATCAGCTATGTCAGCGCTGAAACACCGTCTTGGTGCAGATTTTCAGTGGTCCTATGTTGTCATAGGCACTTATCTTCTGTTAGTCTCTTTCTTCTTTTTTATCTTGTATTCAAAGGGCAGCTCAGCTCGGGACAAATCCAAGGCCTCTCTGCAGAAGTGCGTGTTTGCCAAATACCACTCTGCACTTATCAGTCTCCTGTTTGTGTTCTTCTTCTGCTACGTGGGAGCGGAGGTCACATATGGCTCCTACATATTTACTTACGCAAAAGTCTTTGCCGAGATGAAAGAAAATGAAGCGGCCGCTTTGAATTCTGTCTTCTGGGGCGCATTTGCCGCTTGCAGAGGAGTGGCAATATTCTGTGCTGCTTGCTTGTACCCTGGCGTCATGATCCTGGTGAGTATCATAGGCTCTGCTGTCTCCTCTTCGTGCTTGGCCTTCTTTGCGAGGTCCCCAGCCTTGCTCTGGGTTGGAACTGCTGTGTATGGAGCATCGATGGCCACCATCTTTCCCAGCGGCATTTCCTGGATAGAGCAGTACACGGTGGTGCAGGGGAAATCGGCTTCTCTGTTCGTGACTGGTGCCGCGCTGGGCGAGATGTGCATCCCTGCCGTGGTGGGCTATCTTCAGGGCAGGTTTCACCATGTCCCTGTGGTTATGTACGCTGCCTTGGCAACATCTGCAGTCACTATGGTGCTCTTCCCTCTCATGTACAAATTGGCCAACTCTCCCGGAGAGAGCAGCTTGAAAGAAAGGAGTGAGAGTGAGGACCGGAAAGCTTTGTTGTCAAACGTGGGGCTTAATGAGGATGAAGAGGATGAGGAGGATGCGGGGGAGTGGAATGAAGCAGACTTTGAGGTAATAGAAATGAATGACACGCTGAGAAACTCTGTGATAGAGACCTCCCGTAAGATACCAGGAGACTCTCCAGCCAAAATCTCTCTCCAGCCCCGGCTGGACAATGTGTTGTGTGATTCTCCTGTGGTTGCTGGTGGCTCCCCTGGGAGGAAAAATGTGAACGCTGACCGGGAGAAGAACGACTGAAGTAAAAAGTGACTGTTTTTAAAGGGAAATGGAACTGAATTGCAGCTATTCTTATAGAGTGGTTCAAGACTCCTTTCACAGTGGTGCAGCGCTCAGCATGTTCATTTATCTCTTTCATTTTCAGTCTGCAGCAATGTGGCTTGGAGTGGGGAAGTCCACAATGACATGGATGGGGTGATGACCTAAAATGTAGAGACTACGCCAAAAATGTTAAAACATAAAGAGATGTTTTCTAAATGTGAGGCATGTATTGAAGTAGTGCATGCCGGAATAAGAACTAGCAAGGCAAGGAGACTGCTTACACCACTCAGGTTTTTTGGGGTGGGTTCAGAGATGCTCGGTTCCTGGTCACAGAACATTTGCATGAAAGAGGAGAGAAACCCATTACCTGTGATGCTGAACCTTCTTACCTTGTGACAGGGGAATGTTTCTACTGCATTGAAAGTTTGTGTGTGACATGAACCAGGAAATCAAGTCAAATTTCAGGCAGCAAACTGGGTAACCTGTTGGCAAAGGATATACTTTCCTGGTTCTGTCACTAAGATGGGGAAAACGCCCTGAAAACCAGTTGTCAGGAGCAGAGAAGTGTGCCTTTGGGTCATTTAAAAGTGCGGTATGGGAAGGGAGACAAAATGGGTCCTATTAATCACCGTAATGCGCAATTCTGATTTATTCGTTAAACAGTGGTGACAAATCTGAGTAGTCTGAAGTACTTGTGATTGTAACGACTGCACTGCCACTGGAATCAACCAGTGTATGAAGATGATAAAATCATCTGTATAAGCAGATTACTTAATAGATAGTATTGAGATAGGGATGTGGTATTATAAGCCAGTTGTTGAAATTAAGGTTCTAATAACTTTTCTGACTTCCTGTGCCAGGACTTTATCAAGGGACATGTTAGAATGAGAACTGGAGACTGAGGGAATTCTTGATGGGAGGATTCTTCTGGGTTGTCCTGTACCGTGATTCCTCACCCCTTTCCAGTTTGGATTTTGTTTCTTTGAGTGGTGATTTACAGGTGGACACTTCCTAGCGGAGCAGCAGCAGGAATCTGTGAGCAGGGAGATCCCGATGGTGAGCCCTCACTAGGAGGAGAAGAAACTGCAGCAGCTCATGGCAAACTGCCTCTGAACAGTCTGTTTGTCCACTTGCAGCTCTCTACATTTGCAGGTTGAGTAATTTTTTTTTTAAGGCAGTATGATCAGAATGTGCTCATGTTTAGGGTCTTTTTACTTGGACTTTTAATAGTATTTTTCTTGCTATAAAGTTTCACTTATTAATGAAGGAGCTGTAGATGTAACAGCACAGGACTGCAGGTATTCTGTGTACTTTCAGGTCTGGTTTCATTCCCTCTGTCATCTCCTGAGTGTGCAACCTGGAATCTTGCTGCTTTTTTCTTTCTTCTGCAAAGTTTGTAAGAAGCAGGAATCAACTTGTAGTGAAAATGCACAATTGTTTTGCATCTTGCTGTGTTGCAGGGCCTCCCTCTCCCTCTGCTATCGGCACTGAAATGCCCTTCTGTTTTTTCCCAGTTTCCCTTTTACCTTGTCTGTTTATATGCACTTCTGTGGCATCTTAACCAGTGCAGTGCATGAACCTGCACTTTAAAATAAGGCTTTGTTTCACTTGTTAGGCTCTTCTTTATTTAAACTAATGGTTAAATGCTTTTAAGTGTAAGGCCATCTCCTGGCCTTGGTACATGGGAGACCATTTGTTCAACAGAAGCAAGTCTGTGTCACCCTCTGTCTTTTGTTTTGTATGACAGCAAATGGCATAGGGAGTGACTAGACAAGTGCAGTGAAGCCTGAGTGGCTTCAACTTTTTTCCCTTTTTTCTGTTGCAGTAACTGCTTTGTGTGTAGAAAGTAGGAGGTGTTACCTGATGGTCAGTACAGGTCCCTCTGGTGCATGGGGAGGAGTGTGAACTGCTCCTGCTCTGCTTTTGGAGTAGTTCTGGCTTCCCATGAAGGCAGAGGTCTCCTCTGCCAGAGGCTGCTGGCTTTGGTGCAGGACAAACAACATGAGATACAGAAATGGGTCCGTGGCAGCTCCCTGCTGTCACTGCAATCCACAGGCTGTATCTGAATTGACAGTGACGTAAAAAAGTTTCTCTGTACCTGAGATCATGTTGCCAGAAGCAAATTAGTTTGAGAGACACACCTGGCAACCAGAACATCTTAAATAATCCATACGCTAGTTTTTGGAATGAAAATTCCAAACTGGAATGTCCTGCACATAAGATTGTTCTCAGGGATAGTTTACACATCTTCCATAATCAAGTACCAAAAAGAACCAGAAAATTAAATTAAAGCTGTATTGGGAAATATGCTGTAACCTTTTTGAACCTTACCCAGTTACTGCATGTTTTTCTGTCTTCCCAACCAATGCAAAAATATTGTGCGAAACAAAGATTTTATTTTATTATTATTTTTATTAACCTCTAATTAATTTGAATTCATCCCCATTTTCCTCCCTCCCAGAAGCAGGAAGCCTGTATAGTAGGATTGGAGCAACAGCCTGGAATGTTGAGGCAGGAGCAGCCTTTTGCCAAAAGTTAAGGATCCAAAAAAGCACTGTCAGAAAGAGAGTTGAATTATCTTGACTGGTACCATGCAGCGTCATGTCAGATTGGTGTATGGAGGCCTTTGGATGATGTCTAAATTTTGGGCCACCTCAGCAAACACTTGGAGCCTTCACTGTCTTAATTGTGGCCTCAGACCTGAAATGGAACATACTTCCAGGACTTGTTCTCCTTGTCCCCTAGCAGCTGACTCTCAATAGCAGGGGCTGCCCTGTAATGACAACGGAATGTTTAAAGCAGTATAAGATTAAACGAGATCTAGGACATTTCTAATTGTGAGCCCAACTCACAGCAGTTCAGACATTCTTGATGGTCAAGGCTGTAGCTTTCCTAGTTTGTGGATTTTGGCATTCCTCAGGACTTGGTTTCAGACACTGAGTGTTAATTTTCACGTTTAAATTTCTGTCCAAAGTAAATTTTATCCTGGCATATAGAGGTAGAGTGAGGATCTATTTACAGTGTGGCTCTAGTTATGGTGTCTTTTACA
The DNA here is from genome assembly GCA_039877255.1 of Loriculus beryllinus. Taxonomy (NCBI): domain Eukaryota; kingdom Metazoa; phylum Chordata; class Aves; order Psittaciformes; family Psittacidae; genus Loriculus; species Loriculus beryllinus. Next base: position 10,378 of record JBCJKH010009420.1, on the reverse strand, counting down.
TTAGAGATCCTCTAGAAAGCTTAAACACTTCAACTTACACATTACTCTGGGCTGAACTAACTTGAAGCAAACTCTATTAACTTCAACTTTCCCTTGCTTATGCTAGAGAAGTCGTCTGTGTTGAGGACAAGAGCTGTGGTCCATGGACTAGAAATGTGAATTTAGTAAGGAAGGCTCCTGTTTTCCATCCATAAACCCAGGAGTGGGCTGAAGATGAGCACGTGCCCATTTGCTCCAGGGTAGAAGGTAACCTGCAGCTAAGTGTCCTTTTGTTGGTTTGTGTTATTTTTGTTTTGATCCAAGGCACTGCCGTATGGTTAGTCCTGGAACTTGCACTTTGATTCTGCACATGAGCAATGCTGGAATGCAAGAGCAGGCAGAGTTTTGTGCCTTGATTTTACTTTTTTTTTAGTTACTTTGCATAAAAATGCATTGCAGTCTGTGGCTGTTTTAGGTTTCATGCTGCTTGGTGTGGGTTTACATTGTATGGTGTGCTGTGAAATTTAATAGGCTGACTTGTATCTTGAATGTAATAAATTGTTAACAGGAGAAGACACTCAGGTTCCATGATGTAAATAAAGTTTTGTTCTATTTTTCAAAGTTACTCTGGACTTCTAGATTTGAAACTTTTACTCCTCTTGTGACTACGGGAAAACTTGCACCACTTCTCTTTGGATGTGGGGAAGGGCTCCAAGAGATGATACTGAGGTTTCAGATGCCAAAGCTTAAGCTGGATTTGTCATGTACTTGAGCAGTCTGTTTTTTGTGACTGTTTGTGGGCCAACCAAAGGCAACAGAGGTGGCTACAGCTGAGGGTAAATATAAAAAACCCATGTAATTTTTACCATATCATTTTATTCAACTTTAATATGGTTTCCATTATTAACTTCTAAAACAAAATGATTTCCAGTTTAGAAAACAATGCACTGACCACATAATTCCTTTTCCATTTTATACAGTTATACAAATATTCTAAATACACATTTTGTCAAGATGGTGGCAAATAAGATTTAACTGTACAGTACATAAGGAAAGAAAATATTTTAAGCATATTTAGAAGCAATAGAAATGTCTATACAAAAAAAGCAAAAATGGAATAAAATTTTATATTTAAAGTATTGCAACAGTCCCACAGGTTTGTAACAAAAATGTCTTTGCACAGTTCCTCACAATGCCCCATTAATAGCTAAAGCAAGACAGCAATTCTTAGAAAAAAATGTTTCAAAATGCTACACATGATACTACTGCCTGCACAGTCTGATCAAAATAACCATCTACTTGGAATCAAGCAAAACTCAGGAGGAGATATACCAACCAACTTTAAAATTATCTGTATAAAAGTCATTGCACATTATTTTACTCAGTTGTTTGAAAAGTAAAAAAGTGTATTTACAAAATATTTCGCAGACAAAATTATAAAGTGAATGGATAATATCGAAGTAACACGTCTTGATACTGACAGTTCAAGAACACACACGAATGGCTGTATCGGTTCAAGAGGTTTTCAGTACTCCTTCCTCCAGGAAGTAAACTTGACTTCTACTTGGAAATGGATTTACAAGATGTTACACACAGCTATTTATTTCAACATCAGCATTAGAAAACAGTATGTTAGAAACATGAAAGAAGGAAGAAATTTGTACATCTTAAAAAGTGAGCTGTTCATAGGTCAACAAATGTTTGTTGGTTTTTAATTTAGTTAGGATAAGCGTTCATTATTCTTCAGATAATAAACAGTTAAAATGGCAATCCTGGACTAGATGAGAATTGAAAAGCACCATGCACAATAGTCTTAGTGTGGTAAACACTGAAGGGAAAAAAAAGTAGCACCTGGAATCCTGTAACACAGCTTGTTTAAAACTGGTCGAGCAGCTGGCGAAGATACGGTGCCTTAGACAGTTCTCTGCTGACTCTGGAGAGCTTGAAGAGTACGGGACAGTTGAGGGAGACACACTGGATCTGTCGATCAAAGCAGCCTGTACAGTTCTTGCATATCTAGATTGCATGTCAAAAAGCAAAAGAGATTATTGCAAACTTGGAACAAGGAAGGTATGAATCACTTGTGAAGTTCTCAGCACTAACTGACAGCAGAAGAGGGCAACCCCACCAGCATCAACCTTTACCCAACACAGAGGGTTCCAGAGTAGCTCTGCTCTGGGTGTGGAGCCTCTCCTGCAGCGGCCAGGCTGCTCCTTGTGCTGCCAGTGCTGGTGCTGGGCTGGCATCACCCGCCCCGCGCTGGGCAGCAGAGTTGAGCAGCTCAGGCCTCAATCCTGCTCACGGAGTTCTACTTGGATGTGGTGGCATGTGTTAAAATAAGGTAAATGAGTGGATTGACTGGGGCAGTGTGTTATATCCATGATAAACTTGTCCTGTAGAAAAGTTTTCTACTGAAACAAGACAAAACTGTTAGTCTGCAGTTATTCTTTACACAGGAAAGGGACTGGATAAACTACCCCTGTTTCAAGTTAAGCTTCCAGGTTGGAGTTAATCAATGCCAAGACAGAAATGCACAGGGCACCCAGGTTCCACTGCTCTCCTCCTTCATGGATATTCCTTAATGTAGTTAATGCTGCTTGAAAGTACTTTTAACATGATATACGTGATGGAATGAAATAGCAGCAGGCACAGGGTTTCCAAAGGTAGCTGCCTTCAGAAAACTGAAGGCCCCTCTTTGCTATTTTATTTTTATTCCTTTCCAGCATCTCCCACCTCTGATGGTTCTTCCAAGAATTCAGCAAGTTGCTTCCAGCCACACTTGGGTTTTGTAACATCAAAATGTTACACAGCATTACCCCACCATTTGCACTGCTTCAACCAAATCAAAATCTTAGCCCTTTGTTTTTAAAATTGGTTCCTTTCCTTCTTTCCATGTTAAAACTCTCTTGGTACCATGTTAAAACTAGCTTGGTACTCTTGGCTGGATCGGTACCACCACTGAATCCCTGTGGACTAAATTCACACAGCAGCTGGAGAGGAGCCACCCTGCTCAGCCATGTCCCACGTAATGGCACCTCAGAGGATACCAGGTCTCTGACCTGCAGCCATGAGACCAAAAGGAACGGGATTTAAACCATTTGTTCAGGAGCAGGATTTAAACCATTTGTTCCAGGCTTGTAAGCACTAGAAGAACCTCAGAAACAAGCCCACCCTCGTTCTGTTGTAAGGCTCTGGCTGGTTTGAATGCAAAGGGACCACCTAAAATGGTACTTGAGACACTTTCCAAATTCAGTCTGTACAGAGGGGAAAAGTCTCTGGCCTTTATCTGTGGCACGTAGTTTTTAAGTGTGTTTTAAACTAGTGTAGCATTCAGTGTTGTATCAGTTTTCTGCTGGCTCCAGCATGTCTATGATGTAGTAGGGCCAAGAATGTAAACTGTGAAGGATATATACATCTTCATACTAAAATGAGAGAGACTCTTAAGAGAGGCTGAGTCATCAGATGCTAACTACAACATCAGTCCAGGCCTTGCCAACCCGTTGGGTGTTGCAGAGGCAGAAGACTGCTCTGATGAGACCACTGACGCTTCCATGGGGCTGGCCCCATCTGCCCAGGTCTGATTTATTCCAGAACAAAAGCCATGTAAAAGGTTCAGTGTACCACAGAAAACTGAAGAACAGGCATCACCTTCCTCTACTGCCATTTACAATGCAGGTCACAGCAAATGTTACAAAACACACTCTCTAATGCAGTATTTATGAATAATGAATGGTAATGGTTTTCTAGCAACGGAACCCCATGGGAACCTATCAAATCAATGCCTACACTATAGGAACATTCATATCCCTGCAATTCAGGCAAGTCTTGAACATGGTTTACATGCTACTGCTAAAAACCCATTGTAACACGGATATTGATGATAAGCTACAACAGTACGAGAATGAGGTGAGGACAGACACGTTTTTGCAAGGGGAGGCACTGTGCTCTGCTAGAATATACTAGTGAGTGCAGTGAGCCATACTCTGCATTGACTTTAGCTCAGGGGGCAAAAAAAAATAACAGCTTGGAAAATTCCTATGAGAGGAAAGACAACAATCCCCAAGCTAAAACACATCCATATTAAACACATAAATAAATGCATTGGGACAACATTTTTGTTACTGGAACATCATCAGTTATTTTAATGCAAAAAAAGTGACTCTCATACTTTCATAACTCTCCATCACTCATTGTCATTATAAAAAGGCACCTTAGAACTATTCTATGATTCTAAACCATGTAAGATACCATGTAAGATAAAGAATAAAAGCATCTTTTTTTCTGATCTCACCCCCCTTTTGCCTTCAGTTTTATGCAAAGCTAAGGAGAGGAACAGCTGCTACGCTGCCTTCAACAGCAGTGGGAAAAAGCAAACAAGCTGCAACACGTTTAGCACCCAGACTGTGCTTTCCATTTCAGTTGGGGGCATTCAGTAACAGGCTGCTTTGAAATTTCAGCCCTTCTTTGGCTGACAGACATCTGACAGTGCTTTAATCGTACCTTGACCAGCTGTTCCTGCTTACGCTCCAGCTCTCGGATTTCCTGGTTGAGAATCACTGCCACATGCTGTGGCTGGCTTCTGCATTTATTACAGATCCCATACTGGGTCAGTTCATCGCACACAGGACAGTGCAAGGTCGTGAAATACTGGGAGATTGTGCCTTTGCGTCCTTCCAGCTCGCTGTGGGCAGCTGTGGCAGCTTTCTGAATCTTAGAAAAATAAAGAGGTAATGAACTTCAAAGGGAACAGCTCACCTTATTCCTCCTATGTTACACAGCCTCATCTTTTTGAAAGGAGTATGGAAGTGCAGGGCACGGCTTCAGACACAAATTATTAACGTGGATCGGTTTGCATCACCAAAGAGCGCAGCATTGCCCCGAAGCGATACACAGGGTAGAGCCCACCCACACCTGTTTCACAGCGAATCTCACCAAAACAGACAGAGTAGCCAAGGAAATCCTCAGTCACATGCTAAATTCCTGATCTCATCTCAAACTCTGCCTCTTGCAGAGCTCCTTTGTAGGTGCTGATCTACTTCACATCCAAAGGTGTTCCTGGCTGCAGCCCCAGTGGCGGCCTTCCTGATACTGCCTCCATCGAGTTTGTGTGTCGGTGTAGTCCTGGTCACAGAGCTGCCACAGAGCCCATGCTCTGATTTTTCCAGACAAAGCTCCACTGCTGCCCCCTCACCCAGGGAAGTTTGTTCTCTGCACTCACTCCTAGTGCTGCATGGCTTATGCTTTGTGTTATTCCGCACTCACTGCTTCAAACACAATCTCTGCTTGGCACTCTCTGGCCTTGCAGAAAATCAGGGCTCTTTTTGTTATGTCAGAGCAGCTTCTTGGAGATACTTAAGGGGAGTGTTGCAGGGCCACTGGAAAGGTAGAGAAGCAGAACTGAACTCCACCAAAGCTATATTAAAAGTGTGCAGCAGAGAACATGATGTAATTCCATGCTGCTGAAGTCTACTCTAAGCATCATCAAACTACACAGATGCAGTCTTTCACCACCCCTTTTTGTCAGGGGAATCACAGACTAAAATCCACCTAATACATCTCTTTCTGCATCTCAGTGATTTCTTTAACTTTTGGGAAACTCAGTTTTGGAAATAATTAGTTTAGAATTTCTGGTGATAGCTTTTTAAAGAAGTGTTCCTGCTGGTGGGGCATTATCACCTTTTCTATAAAAAAGAAAGATCTTCAGAACATCTTGGAAAAACAGGAGCACCAACATCTACTGTAGTGAGATTTAAAACGTGGTACAGCCACAGATGCTTATGCTAGTACTGCTAAAAAATACATGGTTATGGCAAAATACTCTTAAACTATGGAAGGGTTGGAAAGTAGGTGCTGACACTGTGGTTAACTCGGCTGGCCAAAAAACCTGATTTACTAAGTGGGATCTAAGAACCATGCTGGGCATCAAACACTGCCCTGTAAAATAACTTTTGTTGTTGCCTCACATAAAGCCCATTCCATTAAAAGTCACGACAAAACCAAACACGCCATAGATGTGTTGCGCTTGTAATCTGTTTCCAAACACTTACCCGTGGCAGCTCATGGTACCAGCTGAAGACGTCTATGCCAATAAGTGAGAAGATCCTTGCCAGCGGTGGCAGAATTTGTTTGGTGATATAGTAGGTAGCGTTCAGCCTCAGGTTGGGATCCTGCAGGACTTCAATGGGCCGCCTCACCAGCTGGATCAGGGGCAGGCCGGGCATGCCATACACGATGACATAGGGCACTCGCTCCCCAACTCGTGGTTCAGAGCGACGGTCGTAAGCGAGCATTCTCCTGTTTAAAAACAGCCATTAGAACACATCCAGGGACACATTCTTAGTTACTTCCTTTGCTTGTAAACTTCCCCATCTGAAGGCCAGGTTGGATGAAGCCTTGGGTGGCATGGTTTAGTGTGGGGTATCCCTGCTTATGGCAGGGGGGTTGGAACTAGATGATCTTAAGGTCCT
>JBCJKH010009418.1:0-14798 GCA_039877255.1 Loriculus beryllinus | reverse complement strand
AGATCAGGTTAGTCAAGCAGGACCTGCCTTTCATAAGCCCATGCTGACTGGGCCTGATCACCTGGTTGTTCAGTACAAGCTGTGCGATAGCACTCAAGACAATCTGCTCCATAACCTCCCTCAGCGCTGAGGTCATCCTGTAGTTCCCCAGATCCTCCTCCTGGCCCTTCTTGTAGATGGGCTTCATGTTTGCTAACCTTCAGTCAACCAGCACTTCCCCAGTTAGGCAGAACTGCTGATAAATGATTGAAGGTGTCTCAGTGAGCACTTCTGCCAGTTCCCTCAACACCTTCAGGTGAACCCCATCTGGCCCTACAGATTCCTATGTCCAAGTGGTGTAGCACATGACTGAACATGACTGAAGCCCCTTGGATTATGTGGGCTTCATTCTGCTTCTTGTCCCAATCTTCAAGCTCAGGAAGCTAGGTACCCAGAGAACAACTGGTTTTACTGTTAAAGACTGAGACAAAAAAAGCATTAAGTACCTAAACCTTTTTATAATCTGTTGTTACCATGTCTTGCCATCCACCCAATAAAGCATCCTGAGACCTTCTTTTGTTGATAAGGTATTTATAGAAACATTTTTTATTGTCTTTTATGGCAGCAGCCAGATTAATTTCTAGTTCAGCTTTGTCCTTTCTAGTTTTCTCCCTGCATAGCCTCACAACAACCTTTACTCCTCCTGAGTTGCCTGTCTTTTCTTCCACAGCTTATAAACTCATGAGTTCCAGCCAAATCTCTCTGTTCAGCCAGGCTGGTCGTCTTCAGCACTGATTCATTTCTTGGCACATGGGCCAGCTTGCTCCTGTTCCTGTAAGATTTCCTTCTTGAATACTGGCCAGCCTTCCTGGACTCTTTTGCTCTTCAGGTCTGTCTCCCAAGGGATTCCGTCAATCAGTCTCCTGAATAGGCCAAATTCTGCCCTCTGGAAGTCCAAGATGGCAGTTCTGCTGACCCCTCTCCTTGCTTCTCTAATTGAAAACTCTGTAATTTTCTGTTCACCATGTCCGAGATGCCCTCCAACTACCACATCACCCACAGGTCCTTCTCTCTTCACATGCAACAGGTCCAGCAGGTACCTTCCCTAGTTGTCTCACTCACCAGCTGTTAGGAAGTTATCTTCCACACACTTCAGGAACCTTGTAGACTGCTCTCTGCTGTGTTATATGTCCAGCACATACCTGGTAGAAGTCCCCCATGGGAACAAGGCCTAGCAAATGTGAGACTTCTCCCATCTGCTTATAGAATATTTAATCTGCCTCTTCATGCCAATCAGGAAGCCTATAACAGATTCACACCATGATATCTGCCTTGTTGGCCTTCCCCCTGGTTCTTACCCGTAAGCATTCAACCCTACAGGCATCATCATCAGCCTCTAGGCAAACTACTGAAGTTTAGCCAATGTCCTTGCAAAAATGAACCTGGCTTGAATAAAGTCCATAGAAAGCAGCATAAACCACAGCCTGAAGTCCATAATTGTAACATTGTGACAGCTAGGATTAAATATGAAGGCTGATGTTGGCATTCATCTCATTTCCTCTGACATCCTAACCTCAGGCAATGTCGAATATTGTCAATGGAGAGAAATGGGCATTTCCAGCAGTTTTAATCTAAATGTCTCAGCTGGTGATAAGCAGCCCTATAGAGGTGTCTCTTTCTTCCTGAATATCGTTCCTTCAATGACTAGTTCACCACAGAAATTAACTCTCATGGCCCTCAGTTAGGAGGAAAGAATTGCACCCTAAACAAGCAAAGAAATTAGAAAAAAAACAAGGTGCTTGTACTGTTTTATACATTAACTGTGGGCATTTTCACTAGCCACAAAAAAAGCTACTCTTCATTTTAAGCTTGACTAGTTTCACTTAGCTGCTGTGGCATTTCTTAGTTCTACACCGTATTGGAGCATGACTGAAAATTGGCAATAACAGCAATATTCTTAATGGACACAGTGGCCTTTTACCTACTTTTCTCTTTGCTGACAAAATGCCTTTTTGATTCAGGATTATTTTTTATTATTATTATTTTCTTTTTTCTTTTTTAATGAAGATGGCACCAACCTCCTTTTTCTTTTTGCAGTTATGAGGTGAGTTGCTGGAGAAGCTGTTTGAAAAAACTTGCCAACATTTCACAGTGTATGAGATGGCCTTCTTATGTCTTCCTTGAGATAGACTGGGTCCTACAGGCTGTATATACAATACTGCAAAAATAATACCAAAGGATAATTTTCTCTTATAACGTCAAAGTTTTCAGTGATTGGGATTACAAAAAAAAAAAAGCATGATTAATTATCTTAATTACCTTTACATAAATCCTCTGTGCTCTTTTTTCCCTATGCATGCAAATGCATTCCTGCCATTGTAAGCTGATTTAAAAGTCAAGGGATGCAGTACTTTGTATAGAAATTACTTTTTTCTCCTCCCCACACACACTGTTTACCTGCAGCTGTTGTCACATCAATCCTTCTGCAAAGTTTCAGTATATCCTTCTGTGCATTTTTTTTTTCTTTCAGCCTGATGTAGTTTTGTGACACCCACTATTTCCTCCATCTCTTGTAATTTTATGCAACTCATTCAGGTCTCTTCACACTCAGTTCTTTCACTCTTAATAGAAACAAATTTTCTTTAAGCTGTCTTTTTAACATGTATACTGTCAAAGCTTACTCATACTTGTAGTGCCAGTGTCTCCTGACTTCCCCTGGATATTTACATTTTTCCTTTCTCCACAAAACACAGTGTTTCAAAGTAATAAAGTAAGAAATGGAAAGTACGCAATAGCGGGGCTTTCTTGGAGACAAGGATAAAGATGCTCAATTTCACAGGACAACATGCTGATTCCCAATCAAGTTAACAGAGTTCAACGCATTAAATATAGCCCCATGTCAGTACTTTACAGATCGGCTGTGCACAATAGACAGTAATGGCTCTGTAGAAGCTCTTAGGGCTTTTTATAAGAACTCTCACATGAGAAAGTCTTTTATGCGTTTTGACAAGTTGATCCTTTAAACTACTCTAGTAAAGGGAAGAATGGAACAAGGAAAGCTAACATTTTAGCTTTTGCTCAGCATGTCCTGATCAGTGCTAATTAAGACAAACTATAAAAGACTGCTAAGGGTATCAGATCTAAATGTAATTATGTAAAATGTAACTATTAAAGACAGATCAGAAAGCCTGATGCTGAGTTTTAACGAATCTCCATTTTTTCTCATACTGAGACACCTGAAGATGTATGCAGAGCTATGTGGAAAGCATTCACAACAACACAAATTTAGACCAAACTCACCTGATTTGGGGTCTTGTTATGACAGACAATCTATTACAGAGTTGCATAATCCTTTGGCTGCTCTATATAGGCAATCAGTGGAGAGAGCAGAGCATTGAGGTGATGTGATTTCAGTAATCCATGTTCAAGAGGAGGCTTACAGCTCCATTCTGAATTAGATGATTTTTTTTTTTCTTTTCCTGGGCATAAACACATAATTCTTTTCAAGGTCAGATAAAGTATGTTGTAATAATAGAGGTGGGAAGTACTGAAGGCATTTAGTGTACAATCAAGCCTGCATTATTTCTGGCAAAGATGGCTCCCCAGAGATGGGAAAGTACATTTTTTTTGATGTGTGTCATTGATTGCAATATGCCATTCAGAGTTGGCAAAATGTTTAGGAAGGAAAACTCAAAATAGCAGACTCTCAACAATTTGCCATGGACAGAAGACAACATTCTATTGATGTAGTACATATCCCCGCACACCCACACCCCACACCCCACACCCCCCCGCCTCGCCTTTTTCCTTTCTGCCTGTGAAGCGAAGGGATAAATTTTAGTAGATCAATTGATAAAGTTGGAAAAACTGTCATGGTTTTGGACACACAAAGACCTTCTCCAGGTCTCACACACACCCAACAATCTTAAAAACAAATGCAAGCTAAGAACAGCTGTTCGGAATCTAAAAAATTATCTGAATCAGACCATCTGAGAGAAAAGGCAGCATGCACCTGTGAAGCAGAAGGGGATGTTTGGTAGAGGTCAAGGTGGTAAGATGGTTTCTCCTATGGGAAATTGAGAGGAAGACAGGTAATTCATCAGTGGTGCAACATGGAAGAGCTCCAAGGAAAACAAAAAGTTTCGTACAGATACAACTTTTACCAAGCTGGTACCTTGGTTCAGCTAGACCCCAGACTGAAAGGACAGAGATCAGAGGTGACATCAAGGCTTGCCACTGGAGTTAAGCAGGCAGAGGGTGAGACTATGGCACTGTGGAAATCCAAAGAAGGCTGGTGACTCAGTGTGCAGTCTTACCAGTCATTACAAAATATTTTCCTGGAGTGCTGCCACCATCCTTCAGTGGGACAGCAGAACAGCACCATCAGCTATGCTGAGTGCTGTAGAAGATCCAGAACTGGGAATGAGAATCTGCTCTTTTTCAGAAAAGTGGCAAGGATGCATCCATCACTGCTCCTTCCAGTCTGCTTCCTGGCTTGAAGCCAGACTGGTGGAATTTATAAAGTCAATGTGGCCAAATCCAACTTTTCTTGAATTATATGTCCAAAACTCTACAGTTCCAGTCACCAAGCACAACTCTCAGAAACACTTAAAGTTTAGCAAAACCATCCAAACACCAAAATTATAAAGCTGAAAATACAAAGCATATGCTAATGTAGATTATCAGCTGTTTATAATGTTCAGGGTTCGGTTTGTTTTTTTATTAATCTGAATATGACAGTTACACCTGAATTCTATGTCTGGTATAGACAGAGGATGGGATTTTCAAAAGTACTGTTGGTGCAGCCTGATTCTTGCCAAGGGCAAACTCACTTCAGTTAACTAATAGTCACTGCCCTGCAAATGTGTCACCTGGAGTTATCATCCTTTCACTGTACCAGGACACAGAATGAGTTAAAAACCCCTGAGGACTTCTGGGCCTTAAAAGACACACAGTTACCCTGGAGATGAACACAACAACCAAACGCTTTACAAATACATATTTTTTTTCCTGCCGATTGAAGAAAAGGGCAACATAAATGGCTGAGTGGGTGAAAGATGGAAAAGCATCTTTGCACCTGAACTTCTGATACTCCTCTTCACCCTGGTTTTTAATCTCTCTAATCTGAGCTGTGCATTTCAGGGTCAGTAGTTATTGAGAAACAATCAAGATAATTAGAGACATGTTTGCTCATCAGTCCACTGGTATTGAAGTGATACTAGGTCTTACTTTGCACCTACACTGAAACTGCTGTGGCTGAAAGAAGTCAGTCATCAGCCAGCATGAAGAAGTCAAGGGTGAGTTTGTGCAATACACAGAAACATTCACTGAAAAGGAATGTTTCTATGTATCTCTCCAATGAAATGATCTATGAATTAAAGCTGTGAGATTTTCACAGCTTTCTCACTGTCAGGTTGTTGCCCTGTCTCTTAAAGACCTTGCTAGTGCTGGTTACTTCAAATGTGTAGCACCTGATCCAAAGGTTTTCTGTAACATGGTTTCTGAGCTCATTCTAGACAGAATCTCAGGAAACATTTTCAAACAAATATCCAATGTATCTGAGATTTCTTCTGTAGGTTTTTCATCTGGGATACATTGCACTATCACAGGGGTGAAATCTCTCACATGCCCATCTTTCACATATATGTCCTCTTCTAATACATTTCATATTAAGCAGTAATTTAGTATTAAGCTAGATGTTGCCTGAAGTTTTATTTTCATTTCTTTGAGGTTTCATTTTCCTTTCTTGTTACATAAATCAGAAAGTTCTCCCCATAATCATCTTGCTTGAACCATGATGAGACAAAACGTTCTGGTGCACTGAGGTGCCAAGGTCACAGGAAAAAAAATATATTCCCATGAACAGGAAAGGTAATGGTTGGTCTTTAGAATTTAGTGTAATGTAGATTCAATTTTAATTGAAATTCAGAAAAATTACCGCAAAACTTCTCTTGTTCCTGATACTGTGAAGGACACCAATTATGAACACTGATGAGCAGACTGAAAAGGGTTGTCTCAAAAGACATCCAAAGAGGGTAAACTGGGATCAGTCTGCCTAGCCCATTTATAGCCCTCATGTCAGATATCCATTTGATAGTATAGTTCAATAGCTTTCCTACTACAGCTTTAATATTGCATCTTATCTGTTGATTTCCTTGGGGTTTTTTGCATCCTGTATTTGAATCCATCCAAAGCACTTGCAAAAGTCAAACGAGTCCCAGTTTGAGTCATGTAGAGTAAGAGAACATAGTCCTAAATTTTACGCCGAAGTTACCTAAGGTTTTTAATCCTTTTTCAAAAAAAAGCCAAAAAAATGGCAAAGAAAAAAAAGGCCTATGGGTATGCCCTACAAATGCCATTCTAAAATGATAAACCCCACTCCTTGAAAACCTATCCCAAATCAAGAAAACTTTCAAAAGCCTTCCACTTGAGAGATGCAGGTGCCTCCGTTGGAAATTGCTAAAACATCCGGTTCTACTCATATATTTCACTCTACAGTGTTTTTTCATATTTAACATGCATTTTCAAAAGGAGTTGGCTTTATATTTGATTGTAACATTCCCAAGATGATAAAATCACAATAGTTTTGGATGGATCACAAAGTAAAAGGTCACTTCTCATATCCCAACTTTCCAAACACCCTACATACTCACATGTCTCTGCTCAGTACTACTGATAGTCAAATCTGCTGCCCCAACAAAGGCTGCTGCTTGTTCTGATGCTGTAATAGAGTCAGGGTCCAACTCTCACCAGATAAATGACACCAAGGAGCAAGCCCTGAGTTCATCATTAGTTCCCTTAGTTCATCATACACCTACAAGAGGATCCTCTCCACCACATGGTATTATATCATTAAAGCTGATGAGAAAATGAAATTCAGGTTTACCTCACAAAATGACACTTGCTTTCATTACTGCCTTAATGCCTCTGCAGGGCTAGTGCTTGCCAAAATATTGTCACAACTGAGCCTTAGGGTTTGAGGCTATGGGCATTAACTATGGCACAGAGAGGTGAGGACTAGGAGAAATACCTTTGGAGCAATTAACGGGAGAAAACTGCTTAAACTGCTCCCACATTATCACCAGATGGGTTGCACCTCAGCACCCACTGGGTCCTATCTGTAGCTGCCCCCACCTGCCTTCGCACTGAGTATGGACTGAGTGATAGCTGTGTTCTAGAAATAGAAACAGAAATAGAGAAATTAAATTAGAATCAGTCCCCTACAGATGGCTGTCTATAAAAGCCACCTGCTCTCAAATTAACATTTGTTTATATATAAATTTAGAACACCATAATAAATTAACACCCACTAAACAGAAATGAGCTTTTCTGAGTGATTCTTCTCTTCCCAGTGGATAACAGGAGGGGCAAAATGCTATTTTACCCTGAAGGCATTCACAGCAGAAATTCAACAGCAGCACGAACAGTGGAAGTATTGTGGATGGAGCAAATGCTTCCTGGATGCCAGCATTTACTCTGCACAAAAGGCTTAGACAGGGTTGCTAAGTCTGCAAATACCAACTTGGAGTAGACACAGAGTACTTATATCACCCTCCCAAATCTAAACAAATATACAGCCAGGTATTAAATCAATAAAGCGGTGGAGCTTAAAGTTTATGCAAAAATGAAGAAACTAACAGGTCGGGGCTTGGAAGCAGTAATAATAAAGAAGAAAAGCCATGATAAAAATAAGTGTTAGCACACAGATCAGCAAACCAATTTGGAGCTGTTTAAAAGATTAAGGATTTTTACTGTAAGAAAAAAATATCCCAAAGCCATTAGTCCAACATATAGCTGAAATGAAGGCGGCAAAGAAAATGTGTGGTTGCTAGGGGAATATAATGCAAATCAAAAGTGCTACTATAATTGCTGTACACTGTAAGGAAGTGATAAGACCTTTCTGGATATATTATACCTAGTCTTGGCTATCATATCAAGGAAAGCTCCTATGCTTTTTCAAAGAATGCAGTGCAGAGCAAAACAAAGTGAACAGCAAGCCTGCAAAATGTAAATTATTAACTACAAAAAGAGTTTGAATGTGAAACAGAAAAACAAAACACAAAAGTTGACAGATGTGAGTCTGAATATTGATTATTTTTCATTAAAAAAATAACAAAAAACCTATTGAGGACTGTCAGCCCCAGAGTTTGGTTACTTATTAAATACTTGTCCCTTCTTGAAATCAGTGACGGATACAAACAGCTCCTAACCATTCCCGTGTCCACCATCTCTCTGAGGTTACAATAGATAGTGGGATAGTTTCATGAATGCTTACACTCCTCTCATGCAAAGGAAGAAAGTGTGGAAGTCCTTATTTGAAGATGTATCTAAGTAAATACCATCCACATCTACAATCACATCTCACAAAGTATGGCTCAAACTGCTCGTTAGCTGTTTTCATTCCTTTTTCTCTTTTAATTTCTTGCACACACAACCACACTATTGAAAAACATAAGTCTGGACACAGAATTTTTTATTTTTTTTTTTTTTTTTCATTTTCTGCCCAACTGCTCCTATGAAACTGCCTTCCTTCTGTTCTCACTTATGCTGTCACTGGACTCATAAGTGAGTGTTAGCTCAGTCTCTCCTGGGTGACCATGAACCCCAGAGGCCTGGGGCTTGGTACTGGGGTCATTTGCCCAAGGAATTCCACCCATCATTGGAACTTATTAGACACTACAAACAACCTGCTCAGTCCAAAAATGAGCAGGACCTGCTAAAAACTACACACTTCCAGTTTATCCACTGGTCCTAAGGGTACAAGTCACAGGCTGCATTACAAAAGGTCCATAACTGTCACAGCACAGCCAACTCTCACAGCAGTAGCTGCTCCTCACCTAAAAAGGGCCCAACCTTTCCTTACAGCAGGAACACCACAAGTTCAGAGGGAGATGTAGAGACCTGATGCTCCACCTATTGCCTCAGGAAGGCAGCAGGCTCTAGATGGCACTTTCTTTGCTAGTAATTTCGTTACTGGGCCACCTTCCAGAAGTCTTAAGCATGATGCCATATATTCTTTATTTGTTAGCAACTCATAGACCTTAAAATAGCATTATATGGCTGGCTGGAAGGCAGAGGGAAAGAAAACAAGGTGAGGGGAGTGAAATAGCTCTCTGGGCAATGGAGCTACTGAAGTCTGGTCTTGCATGGCTCTGTGGCTCATGGCTAGATTCTCTGATGTCTAATAAGGTATCAACTCCCCCTGACACTTCCTCCTTGGCTGGAGCATTTCTGCTAATCCTCCTCTGTACAGTGCCTCCAGTGTCCTAGTGAGTAAATCCACACTGCAGCTTTTTATATGGTGAAGGCATAAAAAGAGTCTCTCTCCTCTATGAAACCACTGATTTTCATGAAGCTTGTCAAGCCTTTAATCAGATCTGGTTGACACTGGCCAGCTGAATCAAAAAACTACTGGGGAGGAGGAGGGGAAGCAACTGTGCGTTCATACACACATTGTGATCACATAACACCTCATTTTCCCAGGAAACCAGACTACAGATCTTGCTCTCTGTCCATGTCATGGCACAACCATTTTCACCAGAATGAAATTATTCAGACTATATCACAGAGGCAAGTTCTCAACATGTACACTGTGCTAACTACGCTCAGTCAAAGCAGAATCCATCAGCTCCAGGCTCTGAATTAAAATGCAGACCAGCAATACAAAAACCCAGTCTTTTTTGTAGTTTCAATTCATCAGTTCAAGCAGGGATGAGCTTACTTTATTTTTCTCCCCAGATGGTTGGAAGCTGCCAAGTAATTTATCAGCCTATGTTCTTCTAAAAAAATTATCATGCTTTTTCTTTCCTGGGTGACTTCTACATCCTCTGCTGACTGGTTTAATGGTACTAAGAGTTATGGTATTATATTGTTTTTATTATGTGTCCTTTTTATTTTTAAATTGCATTTTGATACATATCCTATCCATTCATGGGTCTTTAAAGAAGCTTTGCCCAAGTGCCTCCAATACCCAAGTAACAGAATAGCCACCTTGAAAAGACACTGAAAACAATGCAAGGTGCCTTTGGGATGCCAGTGTTCATTCCAAGTCCTTTCATTTTCCTGTTCTATAAAGATGCCATGAAATTACTTACTGATTTGTGAAAGTAACACTTCAGGAGTTTTCCTCAGAATTTTAGTACTAGCCTGGAGCCACATAGAGCTATCATGAAATTGCATGATTTTAAGAAAAGATTATTCTCTTTACTAAGGCATCTTCCTGCCTCTTGCACAACGTGTGGGACCACTTCCCTGAAAGAAAAGAGAGAAAAGGCCATGTGCCTTTGTGCTAATAAACTAACCAATGTCAGGGACCATTCATAAGCACTAGTACAAAAGCCTTTAGAAAGATAAACTGTTAACACAGTCACAAGCATGGTTTTGGCTCTTGCCAACTAATGCTCTACATACAGCTCCTGAGTATAGTCTGGGTATTAACACAAGTGCTGGCCCATTGCTGAAAACCAATTGGCATCCTATTTGGGAGGCTCCAAGCAGTTAGCTGTAGAGATGGAAGCAGTTTATACCAGATGGTTTCAGTGTCTGAGAATTGTCCCAGGCACATTTAATTTACTGGAGTTGAGGCAGCCTGTCACTCTAAGGAAAGAAATGCGCAGGCTGCTCTGCACAGGGACATCATGTACTCTTTTCTCATTGTGTCTCCATAAGGACCAGGCATTACTGAAGACCACACAGAGAAGCAGCAGCAGAGAAGGGAGCACTGTGCCTGGAGATACCAGGGACAATTAATCCAATCCCACTAACACTCAATCAAAAAGCTGTTGTTGGCAGGTTACAGAGTAGCAATCCAGAGAGTGCTCCAACATGAGGAGCACAGCAGGGAAGGAAGCAAGTCATACCACAACGGCCAACTGTTGGCACTCAGGTTTTATGCCACACCAGGTAATTCAGTCTCTTGTTGACAGAGAACCAATACACTTGGTCCAGAAATGATCAGAACTCATTTAAAGTGATGGTCATCATCTTGCCTAACACAGTGAAGACTTGAACCAGGGCCACCAACCTTCCTGGTCCATGCCAGGTTGCACCAGGCTGAGAGTAGCACCCATGTTTCTCCAGAGCTCAGCTGAAAACTGTTTTGTACACTCAAGTGGACTTTTACCTCTGCAGTTCATGGTCAGATGCAGAGAGATCTCTCCTGGCACAGAAAACCCTCCTACCACAATGAGCAGTCAGCTGTATAAAACCTCACCTAACAATCTGTTTCAACGCTGTACTTCAGGGCACAAAGCACATGCACATTCCCCAAAACAGAGATGGCCTTGAATGCTCCAAGCAACATCTTCTGAGCAGTTCTGAGTTCAGCAGCAGCAACAAGACACCACCAAGTTATCCCTGTCATCCATTGGCAAGAGCTCTTAGGATCAAAAACACCCCAGAAAAGCCAACTGAGACCCTGACAACCCTTTTCCAGACTGCAGCAACTCAAGAGTCAGTAATGTCTTAAGCAGTGGGAACTGGGGACCTACAAGCATTCCTGTACCTTCTGACCCTGACCTGCAATGAGATAGTGAACAAAACACTTTGCCTCCTCCATTCCATATTTCACACATTATTTGTTGTTTATTTTGAGGGATGATCAATGGTAGGGATGGTCTCTTAAAGCAGTTTAAAAAACAACTAGCACACATCAAATAAAAGGCTCACCGTGACTCAAAAGAAAAACAATTCTGTGACATACACTTGTTAAAAGATGTTTGATTTTTGCCCCTTTCTCTCCAGTGTCACTTTTTCCTTTGGTTCATCTCTAATTCTGTTCATTTGCCACAACCACAGAGGCCAGTATAAAGAAAGCTTTGGGAAATCTGCTGGCATTATTTAAAGATTTATCCCTGCAGCAACAAAATCCTTTCATGTTTCTGATTGCTAATTACAAGCAAATACTTTGATAGCTGTGGAAATCAGTTAACTATCCTTCCACCTTTCAAGGTGCTATGTCAAACTTGTCACTACATACGAGTGCATGTCTTAATCCAGTTTGATCACAACCTGGAATGAATAAGCTAAGAATAGGCTCATCCAACTGAGCACATGAAAGTTGAAAACATTTGCTTACTATTTGGGGCTCCATTTCTATTTGAATTAATGACTGCGGTGCTATAAATATCTAATTTCCATGAATTTCAAATAATGTTGGAAGTACATCTGGGATGTCAGTGTTGGGAAAGAAGCATCTTTGCTTCTTTACTGCAGCAAACCAATGACATTTCCATTCCAAACTGAGGTTCCAGCCAAGTCCCCACAGGAACTGCGACTTCTTTCTGCCAACACTTGACCCTCCCTGAAGGATTTTTAGCCAGTCACCACCTGTGCTCGGAGAAATGCTACAGAAGCTGGCAAAACCTCACCAACTCTAGCCTGCTTAAGCAACTGTTAAAAATACTGTTCACATGAGCAAGTAAAAAGAAGAGAATTGAGCCACAAAGCCAAATTCATTTTCCTGTTGGAAAATATACATATTCAGTGTAAGAAAGTATACTTCTGCGATTTAATTTAGTACATGCAATTGAAAGATACGTATTAAGATGCTTATCTTTTCTCTGGAATATATTATCTCTCTGAATGTTACTATGAATGTACTGCCTTATACAGTGTTTTTTGTTTATCTGACAGCACATTCAGCCCCTTGATAGTAGGCTTTGCATCTTGAGTTTGAATATGCCTCTGTCACACACCTACAGCTTTCCGTCATAGGCAGTAAATGTATTTATTTTATTTAATTTTACTGCTGAAATTGGATTTGGATGCAGAAATGTTAAGTCCCAAACCAGTGGTTCTTTTGTTGCTGTTGTTGATTTTTAAGTCTTGTTTTGGTTTTTTTTTTTTAAATGCACAAGCAGACAACTGTCTCTTTCCTCAGTCACAGCAGTTTTAGGATCCATATGTTCTTCAACAAGACCCAGCAGAAGATTTCTACTGGAACAGATTTCCATCAGGAAAAGCCAGATTGAGAAAACCAGCTCTGTTTACGCAATCATGGCAATTTTGTCAAAAATTTGGAGGAAAGATAAATTCTGATTTTTAATCAACTCCAGTCTCAGCAGTTGATTCATGCACAGAAAAAGTGCAGAATTGGAACCTCATCCTTCATAGATTTTTACATATTCTAGCTCCTTATGTAAAAAAACTTGAATGAACAGGAAAAAAAAAAAAAAAGCCTGGATCCAATTACAGCATTAATCACTTTTGCAGCCTGCTTGTATGAGACTTGAAGTGGCTCTCTCTTGATATTATGAGGAGAAAACATTACCTCTACCTTACTGCTGCATTACATTTATGTGCATGTCAGGCGCACGGGTTGCTTCCACATATATCGGTGTGCCTCCAGCAAGAGCAGTGCTTCAAGAAGAACTTCAGGACTGGTCAACAGGGCTTTGCCTTTAAGTATTTCAAGCAAAACTGTGCCAGCTTAGTCAACACTGAATCACAGGCTAATGCACTGCATTCTTACCGAGATATGCATTCTCTGTTCCTCCGTTAGCCGCATTATAGAATCATAGAATAGCTAGGGTTGGAAAGGACCTTGAGATCACCTAGTTCCAACCCCCCTGCCATAAGCAGGGACACCTCACACTAAACCATGCCACACAAGGCTCTGTCCAACCTGGCCTTGAGATGATTGCTCATCTTTAATAGGAGCCAGAAGAATGAAGAGCTCAAGGTAAAGAGTCCCCCACTGTCAAAATAAAGAACCACCAGTGACTTTGAAGCACTAGCAGTCATACAGATCTCTCAGGGAAGTTCATCTTATGAGGAAAGAAAAAGCCAGAAACTGTCAGAGAATAGTGATTCACACATTATTCAAATACAAAAGTCTATATCAACATCCTCTAAAAATAGCATGTTAAAATATTACATGAAATGGGGGGGGAAAAAACCCTACAACAACCAAAAAACCCCCCACCGAAACAAAGCCAAACCCAAAGCATACTGTCATATCAGATTGCTACAGAGAAACGTCAAAATACTGATACCAAACCCAACATTTGTTAGGGACGCTGACCCTCTTAAACGTCGCCATCCCCATCAATGTTCACTTTCACTATACATAGGAATTCAGTAACATTCAAACAAAATCATCCTCTACAAATGTAAACATTTATTGACCAATGATACCTTAGGAGAGGGCATAGCACCTGATTCCAGGGACAGCAGCTTCCATCTTTCTCACTTCACTGAGTCTCTGCTGAAAGCTGCCCTATCAAAGGGACTAACTTAAATGAGTCTTGTTCACCTCATTACTTTTTATATTAACATGAAAAATCAATAGCCATGGATCCTGACAGTCATGTTACTTTGCTAGTATAAAATATTAGAGAAATAACTATCACATATTGCTTCCCTAGATTATATAATTCAATTGTTCTGCTTATATAGATGTTGAATGCAAAAACCTTCATCTCATTCCTAACCCACAGAGGTAAAAAGAAGATTGAGGAGGGAGCACAGGCATATGCAAGGGAGATAAATTACACTAGGTCACTCAGAGAAACAGAAAACTATAAAGACCATTAAGAATAACATGTCTCTTGTATCATTAACTAAGCCACAGAAAATTACATCAGATTAGTAAGACCTTGACAGATGGTTGCATTGGGAACAACTCCAAGTGTTACCTAGACTTCAGAGAACTTTAAGGGGCTTGTTGCTCTATTTAAAATCATTTTCTAAAGACATGCTGCCCTGGAGTAAGTCTGAAATGATCTGCAATTACAGGTGAGACGAATGGATATTATAATTACACAATGTCCCATCTTACTGACTTGTTGCTCCCTAAGGATTTAAAAAAAAACAAACCA